>PPHD01015623.1:0-15992 GCA_002909625.1 Bambusicola thoracicus
ATACACATATATATAGGAAGAGGCTCTGGAAGCACCTACAGTGCAAGCTTAGAAAAGAGCTGAAGAACAGGCTATCATATATCAGTATGGGGGTTACTATCACTGAGGAAGATATTGCGTATGTATTACGTATATAAGATATACCAGACATTTGTATAGTAATGCTGCTGTGACTACTTGGGGAGATACTGTTCAAACTTCCGTGCACACTTCCTAAGTCCAAGAAAGTGCTGCATAAATTGGAGTGGCTTTGGTGAAGAACTCTGAAAATAATGAATGGTTTGGCAAATAGTGAAAAATCGAAATGTAAAGAAAAAAAATCTAAATGTAAAGAAGGTTAAGAAGTTGTAGCTTTTACAGGTAGGATTCATTTTGTCTTACGCTGACCATCTACACTGGCCAACAAACACCTTATTTAGGAAGTGGAAGAGATAGGTAGGTCTAGAGAGTTACTTATGCTATACTAAAATAGCTAATCAAGAGAGATGGAACAGACTTCCTTTCAAGATACCTCTCTCCATTGACCATAAAGGATTTCTAGTTAGTTGGCTAGGTATGGTTTTAGATAATTAAAACTAGTAAAATAAGTCCCACTCCAAGTATGCAATTCAGAAATAAAGAGTCTTCAGTGAAGGCAATAAAAGTGTTAATTAACACTTCTAACCTAAGAAAAAAAAAAGAGAAATCAGTGCAAATCTTCCCTAGAAGCTTACCACTTGGGTTGTTTTGTACAGACCATAAGATCTTGTCCTTGCTCCTGACAAAGAGATTCTGAGCTCAGGATGGATTGGCTCCCTGTTCTTCTGTAGAGGCCAGGGCTACCACTGCAAAGGCTCTGTGCCCTGATCACCCTCCCTGCCTTTTATTGGTGTCCCTCCATGTCCTGAGGCAAAGCTGATACATCTCCTTGAACAGACACGGAGAGCCCCTTCATACAGGAAGACCTCGCTAATTGTTAAAATCATAGCAAGAATGTTACACACCCATAGAACAGTCAGTCAGCTGTCTGCAGTACTGTAATCAGGTTTTTATCCTATAATTGCCCTTTGCACTATGTATTTTCTAAACAATCAAAATGGAAGCCCTGTAAAGTGCAGACTTTAATCCAAATATTCCTCTGCTAAATCCTGTGGGATCAGGGCTTGATCCTGTTCCTTGAGGTTTTGGGTAGAGTTTCCACGCTCGTGTTATTTTTCTTTCTGTTATATACAAAGGTCTTTTTCTCCAAAATTTTTAACTGCCTTATAAATCCCCAAGTACAGTTCCTCAACAGTTTTTCCATATATACTCCTTTTAACATATTTTCATAAATGACAAACCTCTTCCAGAGAATAAAAAGTACCTATGTTTTTGCACTTGTTGGCTCTACAGTAGTTTAAAATCAGTAGAATCTAGATCTAAGGCTGTTGGGCTTTTTGAGTTGTCTTCCTGTTATTTTTTGTCTAGAACAATAATTTTCAGATGCAAATTCTTTTTTTTTTTCCTCTCATCTCACATTTGCCATGATCAGTAATTTGGTTTCATGGGGTAGCCAGCACGTAGTTACCATTACTGTAAGTTATGTTTCAGAAAGGATAGATTTTGGCAGAGATCAGAATTAGGCAGGATGTTTTAAAATGCTGCTGCTTTGTGTAGAAGAGAAACCAGCTGGACAACATCAGGGGACCTCGTGTCATTCCCACTCCTCGGAGTAAGGTGATTCATTTTCTTGTTGCTGGTGACTACACTGAATAGAGTTGTCAGGGATGGAGAGCAACTTGAACTATTTTACCTAAAGACCTCACCTGATCCAAGCTCTTTCTTCACAAGCTACAATCTTGACTTAGAATATCATCTAGAATATATATCGCTTAGGATGTGGTGTGAAAACAGCGTGTTTCAATTCTGAGAAGTGTGTCATGTTCAAATACCTGACCCTATGGTCTGCATGCTCGGGAGAAGATCTGTGGTGATGTTTCATCTTCTGGCAATTATCATTTAACAGCAGATGGAAGAAAAAAAATCAAGGCATGCCTTCTGAATTTTTTCTGTTGCAATTAAAATCTTGGTCCTGAGCCACCAGACACATCTCTCTGCTTGCCTCCTTTCAGTATGTGGTGACCATTGCTTTCTATCATGAGGAACGGTTGATGTCTGATGGTAATGTGACAGGCTTCTCCTTCATAATTCATCACATGCAGGTACATGCAGCCTCTTCCTGTGATACAGTAGGATGCTCAGCAAGGCTATATTCATCTGCTTTGACTATTCCAGTTGTCTTTTTGTTTTAAATGTTCTGTTGGAACTCGATGCCCTGGGATCAGTCTATGCACTGATTTCAGTTTCTACACTTACTGAAGCCTTCTTCCCTAATACCCCATCTATGTGTCTTATTTTGCATCATTTTCTTCATTGCTGGTGTTTTCTACTGTCCTGGGTGAGACTGCTTTCTCCATTGCTGGCACTCTCTACTGTCCTGAATGAAACTGAACTTTCTCAGGCTCACTCCTGTTGCTTGTCTCTGCAGTTGCTACATGAGTTCTGAATACAGTAACACTGATTAATTATCTTGTTTATGTTGTGCATAGAGGTAGTCCAGCTGTGGGTTGGCTTGCCTACTATGTCTATCTGCTAGTTTGGAGACCGGTCACAAAATAAGTTTGTTTGGATTTTTCTAATACTGCAGAATGCAGTCTGAGGGGCTGGTTTCTAGCCATCTGCAACTTCTGCCACATCTTTTGCTTGTATTTGCTGATGACCAACTTATTTTGTGATCTTTTTCCACTGATCACTGAAGTCAGTGGAGAGATTTGTACTGGCATCTGTTTTCTGAGGGCCCATTTTGGGGTCTCTATTGCTATTCTAAAACTTCTGGCTAAAAAAAAAAAAATTGGTTTGTTATCCCTGTATTATTTTAGATGAGAAGAATGTTAATGCATTTAAGAAGCTTGCTGAGGATACACAGACATTTATCTAAGCCAAGTTTCTGGAACTGATACCTGCCCAGAGATACATGGACAGATGTATAAAAAATATCACATCTGGTAATTTTTGTGGCAAGCAAACAACTTTTATGCTGTATCAGTCTGGTGAAGCCACTGAAGCAGTTTTATCAGTCAGGTCTTAGGAATTCAGTCATAAAAGCCTTAGTGCTGACTACTTGATTTTAATAAATCAAGTGTATTTGCATACGTTTATACTTGGAGAACGTGTATAGTCAATGCCAGAGAGAAATGGCCTTTTGAATATTGGCTAGTGATTTCAAATACCCTGAGCTCATTAGAATTTTTTCTGGGATTGACTGACCAAAAAACACAGTAGAGAATAAGCAAAGTAAACAAATCAGGATTAACTAACTGACATTTTCATAGGAGACTTTGGAATGGTAAACATTATAAACCATGAGCCTTGCTTAATGACGGAATTCATTCTGAAGTGAGATTCCTCGATACTGGCACACAAGACTGGCATCCCTTATACTTTTTACCCACTGGCTTTTAGTGCATTATAAGAACTCACTTTCTTGACAGACAGCTGCAGATTTTCTTCTAAAGAAAGTGCTGCACAGTGTGGAGTAGTACTCCTTTCTACAGCTGCTAGACTTTGTGCTCTGCAGGTCTGGTCCCATGGCGAGAGATCTTGTAGTATCTTGCATGTAGCCACTGACTTACACACTCTGGAGTCAAATTCTTAAGACCCTCTGCTTTTGTCCTTGAGCTGTCTACCAGGGAAAGCCAGCACCATTATCATACCCTTAGGAGATCACTATGTATAAGAGTGCTTTCTAGGTTCAGTGCTAGTTAGAGCTGGGCTGGCCAGCTGTGTCTGCATTTACCCAGGATGATCAAAGATCAGAGATAAAACTGCAGGTTTTGCATTTCCAGTGTGCTGATGGAAGACCAGACCTCCTGAAGCCATGGATGATGGCTACATTCATACCATAGCAAATGGTGCCCATATTGAACACATTGCTACTCCACGTGAGGAAATAGTAAGATAGAAGTTGTAGAGAAACACCGCACAATATTCTTAGTTATTATTCCCCTTAACGGTCTTTTCTGCCACTCTGAATGGGAAGGCAGGTGGTAGTCAAGTCTTTAACAGTACAGAGTTCTCCAAGGGGTCTCATCTGTACCTTAAATGTTTGTTTTATCTCTCCCAAGATCATGTCTAGAATTTCTTGTGTCATGTTTTCCTTGGCAATAAACCTCTGCAAAATTAATGGTACTCATGGCTTATGAATTGGGCTCAGAAATTTTATTTCAAGTTCTCATCTTGTCATAATATGGTAGTGTTGTAATACCTAAATTCACAGTGGTTTGCTGTGCTTGAAAGAGATCAACAGATGCATACAAAACTTTGGCTATGAACAGTACACAGTGAAGTGCACGTAAAACTTAGAGGAAGGACTTCATGATGATAGGAGGTTAAGTTAGCACAGCTATTGGCAGAGGTACTACAGATGTGTGAATGCTGTGACTTTTCGTTGATCCAGACATGGAATACGGTCATGACAGCTGTTTGGTTTTTATTCATTTCTTCATTACATGAAGCTGCTGTTTGTTTTAACTTAATTCTAAAAAGTGTTTGTGACAACAGCTTATGCAAAGCATCCAGAGCTCCAGATGAGTGCTGACCATGGAAACAGGTACAGCACCTGTGGAGAGGGCATGCTTTAATAGAGGTAAGTGCAGGCTCAGAATATAATTCATGTACGGACAGTGTTGCTGGCATACCATAGATCTTCCATGGGCAGAGTACACTCAACTGGTGAATCTGGGGAGTTTTTCCAAACTGGAGCCTGATTCTGAGGTTTATATTTTAAAATGGCACTGAGCATTCAGGCACTTCTTCAGAATAATATTTCCTCAAATGGCAAAGGTTAGATAACACAATGCCATGGGCATTAACTGCAGTTTTTAAAAAAAATGGTTTCCAAAATTCATAGCTTGCTGGTCTTTATCATTTCACCAACAGGGAAATGCATTCTGAACAGGGACCTATTCAAGAGATAATGGGGTTGCTTACAAGTCACCAAATAACGTCATCTCAAATTTTAAAAGAAATGACTCTTTGTACCCTGTAAATGAATTCTGAGGATCTGTTTGTCTTCAAAGCATGATGTTCTGCGAGATCTGCAGATGATTGTGGAGCTATTGTCTTTGCAGAATTTCCAATTAGAATTCTGTGCTAAAGAGTCATGATTGCCTACAGAAAATCTGAGAGGTGACATGGGTCTGAAGGGTCAAAGCTCTGGAAATAACTAAGTGAAGAATGCCAGAGTTCTCTACCTCTGATGTTAAGGACAAGTAAAGGTAAAATATAAATGAATATTATTGTCTGTGGGCAGCTTAATGATACAGCAGCAAATGAAAATGATGTCATTAATTCCTAAGTATGGAACAACATTCTTTCTGAGATTATTTTAAATGTCTAATAATAATCAAAACAATGTCCATATATGCCTGTCTTTCTTTGGATGATAAGAAGTGCCTGTTTCAGTTCTATCCACCAGAAACAGTGTTAGACTTCAGTGTCTTACCGTGGAGTAATACTTCCAGAACTTTCAGCAGAGGAGGGCCATGAACATGATCAGAAGTCTGGAGCACCTCCCTTTGAGGACAAGCTGAGAGATCTGGGGCTATTCAGCCTGGAGAAGAGAATGCTGTGAGGAGACCTCACAGCGGCCTTCCAGTACCTAAAGAGGGCCTACAGGAAAGCTGGGGAGGGACATTTCATAAGGGCAGGTAATGACAGGATGAGAAGAAATTGCTTTAAACTGGAAGAGGGTAGATTTAGACTAGATATCGGGAAGAAATCTTTATTGTGAGGGTGGTGAGACACTGGAACAGGTTGCCCAGTGAGGTTGTGGATGCCCCCTCCCTGGAAGCATTCAAGGTCAGGCTGAGTGGGACTTTGAGCAACCTGGTCTAGAGGAAGATGTCCCTGCCTATAGCAGGGGGTTGGAACTGGATGATCTTAAGTGCCCCTTCCAACACAAACCAGTGTATGATTCTATGACTTATAGATGCGAGCTATAGCTTGAATTCCATGCACACCACATACAACATAAGATAGTTTATTTCAAAGGAGAGCTATCACCACATGTATTCTACATCTAGCACTATTGCCATCTTATTCTGTACTGGAATTACTCATCAGCCATAGTTATTTTAGTTGTATTTCCCCATTATTCATGTTCTACAGTAGGAATTCCTTTTAAATGTCAATGACAGCATTAAATATCAGAGATGAATATTGGAAGAGCAGCAGTTCTTATTACAGGCTTCATGATTGCTAGTTATTTCATCCTGCTAGCATTTTGAACTGTATTCCATAGGAGACAAACTGTATTGGCACTATTTGTTTCTGGACAAGCCAGAATAAGGTTCATAAATCTCAGCTGTATTATGAAAAACCCATTTGTTTTCTTTCATGTGAACAGTATGATTACATTCTCTTGACTTTTTTTTTTGTCATAATGAACATGATAGAACAACCCAGTCTATATGTATGAAGCACCAAAACGGAAAATTTGGGTGAGATTATTCTCTCTATATGAGATACTATGTTTTTCTATACATATCTAGCTTCAGTAGTTTCATCTGGTACTCAATAATGATTCATAATCTAATGATCTTGTATGGCAAACAGGTATTGGAACAGAAAGATGATCACATTACAAAGCAAAAATGAAATAAAGATCTTACCTGTGTCCTGGGCTTGCAGAAGGGCTCTCAGAGAAGTGACCTCCAGATAGAGATCCTTCCTCCATGGGAGTCAGCCCTTAAATGGGGTCTAGGAGGGGTGGAGCCTGGTTCCACCCCTTCCAGTCACTCAGGTGAAATTGCATTCACCTGTGCTGCTGCAGCTGACTCAGCACTCGCCTCAGGTGGTCAATTAGAGGTTCAGGCCGTGATTCAACAGTTCCCATACAGATCTGAAATAAACCTCAGAATACAATTAAAAGTGATGTTCTGGTTATTACTGTAGTCCTGTGAAGCCTCAGAGACTGAACACATATCCAATACTTAGTTCTCAGTGCAGAAAAAATTTCAATGTTGGCATTTGAAAAGGCCATGGCAATTAAATGAGATACAGACTAAGTATTGTACTGGCTGGTGTATGCTTCTCCAGAAAGTTCATAACCTTAGAGTTTCAAGACAGTTTACTGATGAAGCAGTTTTCAAGGAAAGGACAATAATGTTACCCTATTTTCTTGTTTATTTATATTGGTAATACTCCAGATCCCAGTCCTTGTCCAGAATGTCTTGTAAGGGGCATTTGTGCTTCCCTGCAGACTATGCAACTTCAATCTCTTTGTGACTGAAGGATTTGTACTTGTTACAAAAAAGAGAAAAGATCCCCTCAATTACCCAATTTCCATTCTGCCCCTCACTTTCCAACCAGCCTGTAAAATTCAGCAGGGTGGTAGTAAGCATCAGGCAACATGGAGCTACTCATTGCTTTGCAGGCTGAAAGGTAATAGAATAAAAGAATCACCAAGGTTGGAAAAGACCTCCAAGATCATCCAGTACAACCATCCACCTACCATCCATACTTCCCCACTAAACTATGTGCCTCAGTACAACATCTACATGTTTCTTGAGCACCTTCAGGGATGGTGACTCCACCACCTCCCTGGGCAGCCCATTCTAGTGCCTGACCACTGTCTCAGAGAATTATTTCATAACGTCCAACCTGAATCTCCCCTAGTGCAACTTGAAGTGATTCCCTCTAGTCCTACTGCTAGTTACTTGGGAGAAGAGGCTGACCCCCACCTCACGAAAACCTCCCATCTGGTTGTTGTAGAGAGTGATAAGGTCTCCCCTGAGCCTCCTCTTCTCCAAACTAAACAATCCCTGTTCCTTGAGCTGCTGCCTGTAAGACTTGTGCTCCAGATTCCTCATCAGCTTTGTTGCCGTTCTCTGGACATGCTCCAGAGCCTCAATGTCTTTCTTCAGTGAGGGAGCCAAAACTGAACGCAGTACTCGAGGTGAGGCCCCACCAGGGCTGAGTACAAACTGAGAAAATACAGTGTGGCACACCATTATATAGTATGGTGAAGTATCCTGCTTGAGCTCAGGTGACTGAATACTACACTTCTCTCCTTCCTGAGTCTACTCATAGTCTGACCCTTTTTTACCTCTCCAAATTTGTCTTTGAATTAAGAAGAGGATATTTTATTGTTGTTTAGGTTGAAAGCAAGCTGTTCTGGGATCACCAGTAGGTTAATAGATAGGAAATCAAGGAATACAGGAGAAGAATTCCCTCTTCAATGGTGAGATGCGTAGGGTAGGAAGAAAGTATAGAACAGCTCTTGTTGAAAGTTGAAATCCTTGTTTGGGTTAGGTCTAGCGTAAAACTTAGCGATACTGTGTTATAAGTCAGTGATGCTGCCTAGGAGTCCTACCTGAACTGGGAGGTATAATGCTGTACCAGAGGTGTACACGCAACAAAATTCATGCAGAGAAAGGTGGAGATTCCTCACACATCTTATCCTTGGCTCCTTGCCATTACTGGAGTTTCCAAGGAGACTGTTTCTCTGATACTGAGTGTATTTGCCTGTTCTCAATGGAATCACTGTATATATCTTGCACTTTTCTGCATTGTACTTAGAGGTCATATACCTGTTCCTCATCACTGCCTTCTTCCCTCAAAATATTTTCTCTAGGTTTGTTTTTTGAGATTTTAGGACACAGTTTCCCCAACTTTTTACCATCTACTTCCCTATATATCATCATGGCTGTAATGACAGAACCTCTCTGTACCGGTCTTCAAAACTATGATATCTTAGTTCTTTTGGCCTTGACAATGTATTTGAGAACAATAGAATATCTCTTTTTTGCTGGACCATCACAGTTAGGGAAAATTAATATTGATAATGGCTGTGTCAAGGACCAATAGAGTCGCTGAGTCATAGAATATCCCAGAATGGAAGGGACCCACAAGGATCATCGAGTCCAACTCTGAGCTCCACATAGGACCACTCAAAATTCAAACTCTTCATCTGAGAGCACTGTTCAGATGCTCCTTGAACTCTGACACTCAGGGCCATGCTCACAGCCCTGGGCAGCCCGTTCCATGCCCACCGCCCTCTGGTGAAGCCCCTGTCCCTAACCCCCAGCTGCTTCTCCCCTGACACAGCTCCATGCCGTTCCCTCGGGCCCTGTCACTGCCACAGAGAGAAGACCTCAGCGCTGCCCCTTCACTCCCTGTTAGGAGCAGCAGCCGCCATCAGGCCTGCCCTCAGCTTCTCTGCTCTGGGCTAAATAAACCAAGGCAACTCACCTGCTTCTCATACACCTTGCCCATCAGACCCTTCACCATCTTTGCAGTCCTCCTTTGGACACTCTGTAATAGTTTTATGTCCTTCCAATATTATGGCACCCAAAGCTGCACAGAATTTTTGAGGTGAGGCTACACCAAGGCAGAGTAGACTGGTTGGAATTCCCTGACTTAAGTCTCTGGAAATTTCTAAGCCTCCTGGCTATGTGACAGATGTTTTCAGACTTTTGGAAAATGTAGAGTACAAATAAGAACAGAAGCAATAAATGTAAGCCAGGGGAAACAGAATCAAGTCACTCTTAGAAGGAGAAAATAGGGGGAAAAGGTAAAAGCACAAGGAGATAGGTATGTTCAAGATTTTCGGTTTTACCTATTTCAGCTCTACAGGCATCTGCAGTGGGCTTTGAGAGCTCATGCTCACAGCTACAAGCAAACATTTTAATTCCTCTTGCCAAAGAGCAGTCAGATCAAATAGTCTGCCTTAACCTGCACTTTAAGAAGTAAAATGTTGTCAGGTCTCTGCAGGCTGCCCCATTATGTTAAAAAAAATAAAAAAAGATTGTGGTACATTTACTTTATCAAAATGTTGCAGCTCTGCTGTCTTTTTATCTCAGTTTTGATGGCAGTTTGTGAGAGATTTTGCTTTTCTACTTGCCAGTCAGAGAATCACTTTGACATGATTGATCTGTGGCAGCCCCTACAAAGAGGCACACCTCCCCTGCTTTGTTCAGTGACACTGTATTGTAGCCCTCTCTCCTCAGGAGTCATGCATCATAAACTTTTCCAAGAGATGATACTGTGACAAAATTGTCATGCTGCCCTATTACACGTAAGGGCATGGACTCAGGAGCCTGAAGGAGGCCTGAGGAGATAATCTAATTCACTGCATCGTATCTAAATCATCTGTAGGAAGACATTTATCTAACATGTTCTTTAGGGCACACAATGATATCTTTTCACAACCACCTACTGAAATTCTTTCCAGACCATTGTCTTCTGTACAAGATTCTTTTTTCATTATAGCTGTTAGTAGTCTAATCTCTGCAGCTGCTTTTTGCATATGTTAATATTTTCAGCAGATTTTCTATTAACCTTCTTTTCTCTACTCACTTCTTTCAGTTCTCTCTTATAGACTGTGTTCTCATTCCCTCTGCCTTTTGGAATTTCTCTCCTCTATATCAGTTGAGGTTTTGTTAATGTTGAGTAAGCTGGAAGGATTACCTCATGTACCTCATGGTGCCTTACAGTATCCCATTTAAATTTCTCATAACTAATCAATAATGCTCTACTGTGATCCATTATAACTGCTACATCTCTTGGAGAAGCGTTAAGAAGGCTTGTATTAGTACAGCTGATTATTCTTTCCTGTCTGCTACATCTTGCAGTTTTGCCTTCTCTTTACTAGATGTTAGGAAATATTTATTTATCATGAGGTTGGTCAACCACTAGAAAGAGCTTCCTAGAAAGGTGGTTGATGACCCATGCCTGTCAGTGTTCAAGAGCCATTTGGACATAGCCCTCAATAACATGTCAACTTTTGGTTAGCCCTGACGTGGTCAGACAGGTGGACTTGATGATCTCTGAATGTTTCTATTCTAGTCTAATCTATTCTGCATATTCACCTTCAATTTGTCAGGATATCTTGGAATACTACTAATTTCTTCCACTGTATTTGCAGTCTCTCCTGCTTCATGTTATGCACTAATAAAGTATCATCTCTACTCCATTATCTTTGTGACCGGCAAAAATATGAATAGCTCTAGTTGATATCAACTCCCACTTAGCATTTACTAGAAGATACTCCCTGAGAGTAGTTGCTTGCTTACCTTTCAGAAGTTCCACCTAGACCATTCTTCTTCACTTTGTTTGCAAGAATATCATTGTTATAATCCATAATCATCTAGTCAAGACACTTAGTCTGGTCTAAAAGACTGTTCATCTCTACTCAGCGAAGACAGAGGACAATGTCAAGTCAGGTGAGTTGACTTCAGACTCAGTTATCTTGACTGGATCTACACTGACTTCAGTGGGAAGCCAGACACGTGGTTTAATCACAGATCAGAGGTGTTTGTGAGACTAATCCCACCTGTTAAGTTCTGTGTAACACTCGGGATGATATGCTGTATTTGAAATACTCTAGCCATGCTTTGGCACACAGTTTTAAAGTGCAGCTAAAAAGCAGCAAGGGCAATAGTTCCAGTGCAAATGTAACAGTGCAAAAATGGAGTTTGTTACTGTTGATTTCAGTAGCCCCTAACAGCAATGGGTAGTTGTCATGTGAAAAGGATAGTCTTTCTAACCTTGACATGAGATCATCTTAAATTACTAACGCTGCTTACATTTATACTGATTGGGCTTTATACTTGGGGGAAAAACAAAAAGATCAGGAAAGAACATTAAGTAATGAGAACAGAATGAAAAGCATGCATTAGAAAAATGTTAAAATTTGTTCCCCTTACAACATGATTTCCTTCTAAAACTTCTTATCATGTACATGAGAAGTAGGTTTAGATTCTGGTAGGAGAGATTACGAAACTACAATTATTTGTGATGCAGAGTTAGTTTCAAGTGACAGTTATGTCTGGATGTCTGGAAAACGTCTCACTGCAAGATTAGCCATTTTACAGCTGCGCATGACCATCAGGTTTTGTTTGTTTATCTGTTTGTTACTGTTTTTCTTCTTGCACAAGTAGAGCAAAAGACCAGGAATTCATGAGAAAGCAGCTGAAATAAGTAAGCATTAAAATAAGAAAGAAGAGCATCTCTGTATTTTGCAAAGTAGTTAAGCCTATTTGGTTTGGATTTAGACTTAGTCTTGTTGTGTGTGCGCCAGTGTGGTTGGGGTTTTTTATTGTATTGTTTTCTTATGTTTTTGTTTGTTTTCAAAATGCCTTTTTTTCCCCTTCTAGACTCCTCTTTGTCTACACATGGTTGCATACAATGCTTCCACGGAGGTATCCCATTAATTCTGAGCCCAAGCTCACTCTAGCCACCAAACATCTTAGTTTAGACCTGCGGGAACAAGCTAAGGACAGTTATTATAAACCATACCTTTCCATTCGTTGCCAGGATTTCAGCGGAACATATGGCACCTGGTAATACCCCTTGGATGTCTGTGTAAGGTCTTCTTCACCCCACAGCTGCTGGAAGGATAACCAGGCTAGATTTTAGGTTAGTGCCAGGCTCTTCTGGGAGCATGGCTTGATATTAAATGGCAACTTCAGGTGTAACAAGAAAAGTGGAAAGCAGTGATTTTGTCTTTCTGTGTTTTGCAGGTTCAAGGACCATTCCTCTTTGCTTCTGCTGTGCAAAGCTTTACCCTGAGTGGCCACATTCTTCATTATCTTGAGCTACCACAAGCCCTGTTTGTGATGCCTGGTACCTTTACAATGTGAAATAGGCACAGCTAGACAAAATTACAAGCCCTCACATGTCACTTAATTGCAGTCAATGACTCAAGTTTTTTTGTTAGGTTTTCACCCTCTAAGTTCTGCCCATTTTCCTGTAGGCCAGATCTCACAGAAGAGATGGGGAGAAGTGGGAATCAACAAAGTTCGAAGTAGAAACAAAGCTGCCACATTTTCCTTGCTGAGCACAAAGCTTGCACAAGAGATTGCTTCTTCATGTCTTCCAGTGCACTCTAAACATACAATGGCCTTCTTCCCAATCACACAGCTTCAGCACCGCCATCCTAATCCCACAAGCCGAGTCAGCCTTCAGTAGCCATGCAGGACATGAGCTCCACCTAAAGGCTCAGCCTCTTCAGAACGTGAGCCTCTGCTGTGCTCCATCTCCAGGGGAAAATGCACATTACTCAGCAAAACGCAGAAGCAGAATCAGTCATGGCTTTTACCTCCATTGCAGCCAAGCATGCTGCTGATGTAGCACCGTTTTGTATTTATCACTTCTTATTTTACTGCATTCTCAATCGCTAAGCAGCACAAGGTCAGGCAGAGTTTTGCCTGGCAGCTATGGTACAATTAACGCGTAGAAGTATATTTATGAATATATAAATGTAGATTCGTGTGTGTCTCTGTCCATTTCTCTTTTATATCCAGTTGAAAGATTATAAATCATTCCCTACAAAGCTGTGACTATCAAAGTCATGGTTACAGACTATAGCTTTTACCTCTTCCTAGTGTCAACAATCTTACCCTTCCTGCCACTCTGTGCACATATGTACGCACATATCTCTGCATCTGTCAGTGCAGCTTAAGAGGAAAAAACACAATAGGCGGCAACAAACTAGCAACAAAACCCCGTGGAAGAAATTTAGAAGCACGGGAATGAATTCTCTCAGTGTAAGAACTCTCCTGCGTTTTAAAAGGAGCTGAATATGGGAGGCAGTAGTAGCCTTAGTCCCTGGAGGGGTAAAATTTGAACACACTGAGTTCCTGTAACATTAGAATCAGTTTTAAGTCTGTGCAGTCTTGCTGGAGCAGGTTGTAGGTTTCACCTGCCAGCTTCCCATACCTAGTTACTAACTGAGTGTTTAGACAAGCTCCTTATGTGACACCACAGAGATGTGACTGATAATGAGCAGATAGATCCCAGACTCACAGTTGCTTCCATGGGTTAGAGTTGCATGGAGGGTGAGGAGAAGCAATGCAGGAGAAAGGAATGAAAAAACTTAAATGAGCAAAACTGAATTTTCCAGGGTTCAGGGCAGCTGATCTGTGGGCCATCTGATGCTAAGGGCTGCCAGTATCCTGAGCAGGTGCACTACGGAGATGAATCCTTCTCCCCCTCCTTCTCTTGGCCCGACTGTCATTTCAGCAAGGTGTAAAATTTGATGTCTTTGTTCCCTCAAGCACCTTCTGCTGTATTTCTTCCTGTTGCAGTGACAGCCTGTAGAAAAGAACTATGTTTTAAAATACAATTCCAGAGATGAGGAACAACACAGTATCTAAACACCTTAAGAAAAAATTGTGAAAATGCCTATAATTCTATTTGTCCATATCCTAAAGAGATCAAAGCAGGAGCTGGGAAGATCTGCAGTTTCAAAAAGCAGCGACCCATGAAAAGTATAGATGAAAAAAGCAAATGCCAACAAGCAACTCCATATGGGATGACCCCAATCCCTTTAATGCAAGCAGCAACAGAACTTCATGCCTGAAATATTTATTTGGCTGCAGCAAGTGACCACACAGAGCTGTATTTGACATTCAGCTGTGGAACTTATGTGGTCTTCAGTGCCTACTCTGATGTTTCACAAGAGGAGAACAATGAATGACTCAGGCCACCTGCTTGCTGAATTGGCTCACCTGTGCAATCTGAGGTGAAAAATAGCTGCTTTCCAAGAGCAATGGCGAGGGGTTTAGGAAATGTCTTTGCTCCTACCAGCCCCTCAAGGAGTGGTAGAAGGCTGTGAGGTTGAAGAGACGTGCCTGTGAAATACATTTGCATATATATATGAACGTAATAAAAAGATCAAAAGTTCTTAATTTTAATAGAACCAAATTCCTCCTTTGTAAAGCTATGAAGATGACCACCCTTAAGATTTTCACTTCTGCAGAAGCATATTTTTTTCATTTTCAAGGACACAAGCAGGCAGTCAGCCATTTCAATACTCACATAAGTTAGTGGAGACTTTGATTTCAGACCTCCCTCAGTGTTCCTCCACTGTTACAGAGGTGGGAAGTGATGCTTTCAAAGAAGAGGACTTTCCACTTCTCCTCCTGAATCTGAGTCATTCCAGAGGCAGAACAAGGGTCAGCAAGAAAGAGTCCCTAGTGTTTAGAGTACAGAGCTGGGGGAGATGAATCCTAGCACATCAGATATTGCTGCTCTTCAGGTCAATCCTGTTTTTTGTACAGAGGTTCTCTACAGTGCACAGCATTAGTACAAACCTCCATTAGTTTTTGCATCTGGAAAGCCTCAAAAGCACAGAAGATTATGAAGTTTTGAGGTCCACATAGAGCTTGGAATAGCAATTGCGAAGCTGTGAAAGCTGCTCTATCTCAGGATTAGCTCTTTAATTCTTCCTGGAAATACAGATCTAGATTAACATATGTAGATTGCTTTGAAATGGGATTAGCTGGTTTCAATATTTTGTTTTCATAATATGTGCTGTCAACACCTGAAGGAAGGATTAAATCTGTCTCACAAAAATGACAGATGTCCTTTTGTATTTCCACACACTTTTTTGATTCCTAGACTGCTCCCAAATGGTCTATTAAATATATTAAAAAAAAAAAAAGGCAAAGCAAAATACTTTGAAATATGCATTATTGGTACAGTCCAAACAAGATTGCTTTTTCTCATTAGTGAACTCTGAACTTTTGTACCTTGTTGTACATAAATAATCTTCATATCACTGAACTACAAAGGACCATTTTCAGTAGGTTAGTATGTTCACAAACATAGTTTGCAGACTAGTGATTACCTATTCTGTCTCTTTTGAACCATAAATAATGATTTTGACCCTGACTTGATAGACTCACTATCTGGATTATCAACCGGCTTATTTGTAGATATATAAGACAGCAAGTTGGCTGGGCTCCTACTTTCCCATACCTGTTAGATATAATGCACTCTATCTTAGAAGGCTGTGGGTGAGTTTTACCCTGGATGATTTCCTTCTCTTTTTCTTTTCCTTGCCTTGCCTTCCTTTTTCACTTCTCTCTTTTCTTTCTTTCTTTCTTTCTTTCTTTCTTTCTTTCTTTCTTTCTTTCTTTCTTTCTTTCTTTCTTTCTTTCTTTCTTTCTTTCTTTCTTTCTTTCTTT
>PPHD01015624.1:0-15992 GCA_002909625.1 Bambusicola thoracicus
TTCTTCCCTTCCCCATCACCCTAATTTATACCTACAAAGACTCCTTGCCTCTATTTTCTATCTTTTCTATCGCCTTTCTTCCCTTCCCCATTACCCCAACCTGTAATAGTGTTTGCCTTCCCCCTTCTTCATCTCCCTTATTAACATTTGTAATAAACTGGTCGGACCAACATTTGAACCGTTGTTTCTTAATCTCACACCGGGTACACATACACCAAAGAACCTCCTCTCTCTCCTATAAATTGGAGTGAGACACACACATAATTTTGGAATGACTGAGTTTGCCAAAACAAAGCATTCTCAATTTTCTGGTGGTGTGAAAATGCATCTTGAAGTCAAATAGATCCTGCAGCAGCAACATGTCCCTCTGCCAAATCATACATGCAGCTCTTATTTCAGTGTCATTCTCACTCCAGTTGGCCTGGCAAAGCTAAAACAAGACTTTGGTATTTGTATTTCATGCTTTTCTATTAGAGAACATTAGGACTTTCAGAAAGATGTATCTCTTCACCAGACAGGAATGACAGAGAGTTAGGCAGTCGCAATGGTGAGAATGTGGTCCAACGACATTATTCATAGAATCAGTGCACCCACTCGAGCATGACAGAGAAATGAACTGTATTTTATGCAGTGTGGCATGTCACAAGATTATCAAAGGAAATACAAGTGGGTGACAATACAGATTAAAGACCTTAGAGCTGAAAGCCTGAGTCCATTGGTGCTGTGCACTGGGAGTAGAAGAAGAGTGCAAGAAACCAGAAGAGCACCAACGGCATCTGGCACAGCCTGTGTCAATTATAGCACAAAACCCCATGGATGCAAATCTCTTGTGGCAAAAGCTGTAGTATTCTGGCCTTATGACAAATTTTGAGTATAACTGGAAAGTACGTTTTGTACCAGGATTCAAATATTTCCCTGTTGAATGTCTTGTGAAGCTGGAGTTTTTAGGACTCTTTTACTAACAGTGAGTTTTCTTTTTTATGAGAGTAGGAAACTTCAGCCTCTGGTCCCAATGTCTTTTAATCTGAAATAAATCAATTGTCATGACTATTTATATTGCATTAAAGGTAGATTTTTCCACAGAAGCATTTCAGTCATCCCACAAAATAAGCAACTATGTTATGTAAGTGGAGAGTGTGCATCGGCACAGATGACTACATTTAAAAAGACTTCAAAAGAATTCTTGTATGAAGTTCCACAATAATAAGCAAATAGAGTTCTCTCTCTTACTAACTATACTAGATCAGAGAATATGCTATAATAAACTACTACTTTCTTGCCAGCTATGCATTCTTGATGTTATTACACTACTTAAGTAGCCTGAGGAACAAAACTCCTTTAAATGTCTGTTTCATCTTCTGTTGTACCATAAGTTGGTGACTGGGTGAAAAGTAAAACAGAAAGGGGAAGAGAAAAACAGAGAGGGAGAGAGTGGTCCAGATTTGTTTCTTTTGTGTTATTTGGTTGTTGGTTTTTTTCTTGCAGAACTTGAAAGATTTCCTCAAAAAACAAGTTTTTATCAGGCAGGGTTAAGTAGCATTTCCCTGAGTAATTTTTACTGAAAATCCTCATTATTAAAAATAATTAATTAAATAAATAGAATTGTTGAGACATAACATTCTGACAAATGAAAGCTGCAAGATCAAAAGGCACTATTTTTTGTGTGATTTTATCATAAATCTCACAATACATGTTTGCAATACACGTTATGTAAATGTCCTGAATGGTAAAGGGAAAGGACTATCTCACTGTCAGTTTTCAGCACAGCTTCCCAGCCAGGTTTGCTGAGATACGCTTGAAAAATTGGCCAAAGATACTGCAAGGAGAAATGTGAGTAAATAATAATAATTTCAAATGAATTTATTTGGCATGGAAGTTTAGAGTCCTTTAATGTCAACTTGATTGACTTAGATTAATGGTTCTGAAGGTTCTACATGGTTCTACATCTAAGACCTGTGTAATTCCCATATGATTTAAGGGGCTGCAAGCACATGCTGATGCCCTCTGGGCCACTGTTTTACTCATATAGCAGATGGCACAAGGAAATAAAACTGATGCTTCCAGACAAGAGCTGGAACTTGCTTAAAGGCGATAGGCTCTGAGGAGCTTGCAGAGATATTGCACAAAGGAGATCACAGTATGAAGACACTTTCTGACTGCTAAAAAAAAGCCACGTCTACCAGCATAAGAGAGAATACCCAGGATATTTTGGGATATATCTAAATAGCACAACCATAGTAGAGTTACTTTACAACTGCCTCTAAGATCCACAATTGAAAGAAGTTACTTGTGTGCCATATAAACATTCATACTGATACTGAAGTGAAAAAGCTGAAGTTTAAAGCACAGGGAAAAAAAGAAAGAAAAAAGTCTCCTGAAGTGTTTCACACTCACCTGTGGACAGAGTTTGCAATTTGTAAGTTAGAGGTAATGCTGTAACTACCGTGTATGATATAAATGCAATAAAAGGAAAAGATAAAGACAGTTATTTTATTTTCCTGACTTATTCTGGGGAAAAAGGGAAGGCTTGCTAAGTACTTGAATTGTACAATATTTACTGAATTGAAATTATACTTTGTACACATTATAACCATTCTTAAGATAGCAACTAATGTTTGTATATTTGTATATTTTTATACATATTTGTATATTTGTATATTTTTAAGGGAGATAACTAATTGTAAGATGTGTATGTTTTACTAAGTATCTAATGACTGGTCTGAAAGAATTTAATTTGAAACACTGATTTGCAATATGTGTGTTTTCTGTTTAGTGTTTCACTACATTCACTTTCCTTTTTGTCATTATCTGCTGATTATTTTACCTATAACTAAAGTCAATCTACCTATAACTAAAGAAATCTACCTAATATACTGTGCTGTTGTGTATTATTAAGTACTGGCTTTAATCATGTCTAATTTAGGAGATATTTAAATTAGACAACAGGTGATAATTTTTTACTCAGAGGGTGGTGAGGCAACACCTGGAGGAATTCAAGATCAGGTTGGATGGGACCCTGAACAGCCTGATCTGGTAGGTGGCAACATTGCCCACAACACGGGGATTGAAACTAGATTGTCCCTTCCTAGTTAAGTTATTCTATTATTTTATGAACTACTTCAGAGCTCTGAAATCATGAGAACATGTAAAGGAATTACCAATATTCTCATTCTACTTGAACAAACATAATTTTTAAATACACAAATTAGTAGTACAATTTTATGTAATACTATTATCATTAAGCAGCCCTTGTAGCATGTAGTCATCAACTAGAATAGACTGGTCTTCTTTAAGCAAAAATTCACACATCATTAACCCTAGGAATTATCAACCTGTCAGTCTCACCTCTGTGCTGGGGAAGATCATGGAGCAGATACTCCTGGAAGCTATTTCTTCCTGGCCAGGAAGAAATTGAGGAAATTTACAGATTAATGTAGTTTTCACTCAGTTTGACATGAAAAAAAAAAAAAAGAAAAAAAAAAAGAAAGAACTCAAACTTAAATCACAGAGTAGCCCAAGCTGGAGCTGCAAATCATCTGGTCCAACGTTTCATTCAAAGTATAACTTTAAATAAGATCCAGGGCCCTCTTAAGCCAAGTCTTGAATACTTTCAGCAAGAGAAATTCCACAAGTTCTCTGGGCAACCCCTTCACATGTTCAAGTGTTTTAATGATGAAATTTTCCACGGTACCCAGATGAAGAAATGTACTAACTTGTACCCATTAATCTTGACAAGGTACAAAAAACTCTTAAGTTACTTGTGCAACATTATGTTGATTTTGAGAAAATTTCAGGATAGTTACCCCCAAAAGAATCAGTGTCATGCACCTGAGCATTTTTCAAATATTCTGTAATTACTATATAGCTCTGAAGAGTCAGTAGAGTTTTCATCTTGAGCAAAATAAGTATTTTTAAGCAAAAATATCTGAGAATGTGGTAGAGTTGAGCTGTGTTTAGCACTGGCACAATACAAAATCTGTAGAACATAAAGTCAATCTCAAGTGTGGAGGAAAGTACCCGTCTTCCTTTGCTTCATATAACTGAAGTGGAATAGACACAGGGAAGACTTAGCTACAGTGTTATCTACATTTTCATTAGCACATTTCTTTTTAAATCTCAGTAGTGTCAAAGCCTCATCCTCAGTAAATATCCTAACATTTCTGTTTAATACAGAAACATGTGAGAGGTACATCTCTGAACAACCTGTCCTTTTTAAAGCAATACAGTATTACTGATGCTACATCTCCTTAGGAGTAAGCAAATTTGTAAACAGTTTCCATGGAGACTTATTACTGGACTTTCAAGTGATGAGCCTTGCACTAACTTCCATTGAAATAACAGCAACATATCGACTGTAAACATTTGTACTATTAAAACAAAAACTTGATTTCCTACCATTTGGAGTAAGAGACAAGTCTTTACTTCTAATGACTGGAATGATTCTTGACTTGGGAAAGCCAAAGATTATTCATGCCAAAAAATCTGCCTATTTTTCCAGAAAGCTTAAATTAAGATTTAACAGTTTGAGTTTTTTCTTCTCTCAAAAATAATATAATAATTCCAGTTACACTTTCTTCTCTTACTTTCCTCTCCCTCGTCCTTTTTCTTTTTGTGTAACTGAATCCCTACTTTGGCAATAGTCCCGTTACATTTTCTCCAGTCAAATAATATTGCTTTCTAAGCCATGTAGTTTCTGCTTACAAATCTCATGAGTAATGCATAATAGGAGATTACACTACCTCTCAAAGCCAACACAGGCTGACCAAAATATTGCTGGAAAAACTTAGCATTCTTATTTTCATATGTTTCTCAACAGAGGGCCAATTAGCTTTGGAAGCCTTAAGGATCTCATAATATGTATAGAAGATTATTTATGATTTATTTATAGATGCAGAAGGTTTCAATTAGATGGTCAAGGTGAAAGAGTCACAGTTAGAGGATGTGGTGGTTTCTGTTCTAGTTGCAGTCCTAGTATTATATGATAAATCATCAGAGTAGAAAACTCACTATCCTACACTCTTGTCAGACCTTTAATCTTCTATGATGGAAGAGTTTGCACTAAAAGAGTATGCCAATGTCATTACTTATTTTGCTCATATAAAGCAAGAAAGCCATTTCCTATTCATTTGAGTGACACAACTAGTTCTAGAAAATATTTCAATGCTGTAAAACATTTAGAATTCCCATTTTAATGCTAATTTTTATGCCTTCAGACAATTCACACCAGAGTTCTAAGAATTATATGGTCTAGAAGTGGCTCCCACTCAGTCTCAGGGGTGTTAAATTTTTTTTTTTTTTGCAAAACAAGCCAACCATTACAGAATACGAAGCAGTTGTTTGAATTGCTTCTCCTGAAGCTTTATCTAGCTGCTTCTAAGAATTAATCTAAGAATTATATTGAATTTGGAGATCCAATACTTCTTTTTTCCTTATTCTCAGCTCGACATTTGTACAGAATATGTATTCATGTTTCTCTTTGTCCCAGTGATATTCAGTTCTTACAAAGTAGAGAAAAGTCAACAGAAATGGCTGAACAAGAATCAGAATGGTCAGTTGTCTGACATTTATCCCTTAATCTGTGGTGTTAGTCAGATGAAACACAATGTTCCTCTCTTAAACCACCAGTTTGAGATACCCTGTTACGCAAGAAGCACTTTTCTCATGTTCTTCTGGGGTAGGTAGTGCAAGTAACTGAAATGCAATGACATTGAGATCTTCCTAAGTTGAACAGAATCACTGGAGACAAACATCAGTGTACCTATACCAATTTAAAATGGGTTTGAGAATGACATCACTAAGATTTGAACAGGAGTCCTAGACAGCTGATAGTAGCTGAATGTGTCACTGCCTTAAATTTCATTATAGCTAATTGCTATAAAAAATAAAAATCAGGAAAACTGTTTTATTATCCCCTCTCTGAAAATTACAGTCTAGATGTACTAGATGATACTTTGAAGACAATGGCTTCTATGAAGGAAGTTATTATAATTTTAAGGAAGAAGACTGCTTACACAGCAGGACACAAACGACAGTAATTAAAAAAAAAAAAAAACAACAAAAAAAAACAACCCAGCTTTTGGCTATTGTAGTGATCATGCCAAGCTGATGATTTGTAAGGAAACATGACATAACTCTTGAAGCTTGTCTGTGATACCAGTATAATTTATTGGCCAAATCTATTTAATATGGCATCTAATAAAGTGTTTCGTGGAGCACTGTGGATCACATAGAACCTGAGGCAGAAAAATCAACCGCACTGCACATACTTCTGTTTCCTGCATAAAAGAAATTTTGGAAAAATATGTAAACAAGAAAATTACAAAAAGACAATGAGACACACAGATTGAAGTGCCTTAGATCTAATCTGCCATCTCTGATCTTTCCTTGCTATCACTGGAAATGCGATGATATTAGCTTTTTAAACCACTGTGGTGCATGTTAAAATTTAATATATTTGTGGAGCTGTAAGTACTTTTTTCTTCATGACTGGCATGAGATGTAACTACAGAAATAACAAGAAACTGAAAGAGACAAAACATTTAAACACCTCTTAATTTTATCCCTCCGTGTGTTCTAACAAAAATCTTGGTCTTTTCTCCTTTCCTCCTCCCCTTATTTTCTGTCTTTTATCAAGTCTTTCTGGTTCATGCAGGGGGGCACTTAGGGAAGGAGACTCAGAGTTTCTCCTCCTGATATAACATGTGATGCAGTTTCAACAGAATCTTTCTCAAACCACTGTTTGCTAATAGATTCTGTCTGTCCTCCTCCACCAGCTAATGCTGCTTTTGTAGTTTACTTGTGAGCTCTCTAGGTCTGATCCTGAGGCTACCATTTTTTATGACAAAGAAGTTGCCATCTGACTGGCAAAAGGCAGCTAAAGCTTTCTATAATTTCCTGACACTGTTTGGATGATCACAGCTGGCTGATGCAAGTTTGATGGTATATCAAATGAGTAACATTTAAATCTAGACAGGCTTGACTAGAACACATAACATCCATTGAACATTTCTTAAAAATATGGTTTTATTGCCAAAATGAGTTGTGCATCAGAATTCTCAACTCCCAGAATAAGCATTCTTCCGTAATTGAAAATTCCATCCCATCTTGTTCTGAATCTCTGTTTACTTAGTGTTAACTAAATCTCTACTGTTTTCTTCCAGCATCTATGAAAAATACATTCTTGGTATCTCTGAGGGTTTTTTTTTTACTTTCTTTTTTCTTTTTTTTCTTTTTTAAACGAGATTTTGCTCAAGTATATAGTGACTAGGGCAGATTGAAAGTATGTTTCCTAATTGCAGCTTTTCCTCCAACTTAGTCCCTCTGATGATGTGTATGATGGTTTTCAGATCCTGTCCTTTTTATTCAGTACAGGTTCTTTCATAGTGTTTTTGACCCAGCTACTAATCTGTACCTCATCTTCTTTCACACTTCCTCTTCTAAAAATAATCTAAATATCATGATTTGTGATTTCCTTCCAAGACACGTCTGAAAGGATTTTGTTGATGTGTTTCTTCAACTGTGGAGGCTTCCCAGCAGCTCACTGTTGAAATATTCACATTTCCTTTAGGCAATGCCTTCCACATGAGCCTGCTGAGTGCTTTTAGGCACAGAAAGAAGCAAACTTGCAAGACAAGCAGACAGCTTGTGAGCTAAAACACTTGAGCTTTGAGGGGCTTGTTCGCCTGAAGGGTGAACACAGTTCACTGCAGTTCTACCAAAACTCCATTTTGTTAATAAATGTATATCATGTAGCTAACTAAGTGAAAAAATGAGATTCAGTAGTAATTCCTAAAGGACTTCAAAGAGGTGCTACAGCGACAGAATGCCAATTTGTATATTTAATAGGACATTATACTAATGAGACATCAAAATCATCTTATATAGGTGCATGTCACAACATGCTGAAGGATTCTCATGGCTAAAATAGTCTTTGTAATGCAATCATAATAAATTCACAGTTCTGCACTTTGTCTTGTTTCTGTGGTGTTTTTTGTAGCTTTTATGAAAATGACTCTGCATTTGATGTTACCCAAATACAGCATGACTAATAATTTTCAATCAGTGAAAACTCAAGAAACTCTCAAGCTACTAAAAGCCACTCAACTCACTCCTTTAGTAATGTTTAGAGTTGTGTGATTCAGTGGAAGAAACACCACCACACCTTAAACATGTGTGTTGCCTCCTGAGCACTCATGTGGCTTTGGTAGGCTTTTTACTATTCTAATTTATTTTCTTCAGTACATGCTTCATGCATTTGGCATGTTTTGAGGGAGCTTTTGCCCAGTGTTAAAGTAGTTTTCCTACACAAGTTGTCAGAGCTAATCCTTTCTCCCAACCTAGGTACTGACATCCCTTGGATATGAGCAGACTTACACTGTATCACCTCAGAGTGCATCAATGATGTAACACTGTAACACTGACTTCCAGGTAGTTTACCAGCACAGTGAGTTGACTCCAGCCATCATCCAAGCAACCACAGAGTTGCTTTCAGAACAGAGGAGAGAATAGGAATTAAAAATACAAGGAAAACCTTGATGCTATGCAAACACTGTTCAGCAATGGCCCAAACTCTGCTGCATCAACATTGTTTTAGCCACACAACCAACACACAGCAGCATATGTAGAAGGTTAGCTCTATTCTATGCTATGTAGAAGGTTAGTTCTATTCCATCCAGAGCCAGTACAATCTGCTAACCCAGAAACACAGGTTCCAAAAACTACAGGCACTGTACTGATCTAGGCAAGGATCATCTCTGCAGATAATTTATCTCCACAAATTATGAGTTATTCTGACTCATAACTCAATTTTTGGTTACTATTTGACATCCTTAAGAAGAAAGTAAAAATAAAAATAGAAAGTTAGTACCATACTAAGTTTGAACTAACTAAGATTGTTTTATTTTTCCTTCTTGTTTGAATACTAAAAGCAGAAGTAAGATGCAAGAAATAATTTAAGGCCATACTTTGTCTTCTCAATTTGAAAACGCAGTGTCATTCTTACAGAATTCATCAAGGAAAGTTCATCTGGAACACCCGTGTTATTACACCAGCATTCTGACATCCTCCAACTGAAAATACAACTTGAGCTGCAGTTTCCATAGATTTGAATTTACTGTTAACAGTTAGGAACACTTACACATGCAGTGTTTCTGCTAGACATGACATTTCTTTATTGTTTTGTTGTTGTTGTTGTTGTTGTTGTTTAATAATGAAAACTTCTCACTTGTTTTCTCTTTAACAGGGAAAAGGAAACTATAGGAAATTTAACTCATGGTGACTGTAAGCAAATTACTCTAAGTTTTTGCTCACAGTACTTATAAGCTTGCTTCAGTATATAACTTGCAGGGAAGGGAAGAAGATCCTACTACAAGGTTTATTTTGAATTCAGCCAAGATAACATGCTGAATCCATTGCTCTATAACAGCTACTGAATAATAACTGGAAGGAGATATTTTCCTAGCAGGTACCTGTACCTGTCCTTGCAATTAGCTGGTACCCATTCTCAAAGTCTCAGGTGAGTATATATGAAATAGTGACAGGCTATTCCACTGCCCTAAGGGCTTGTATATACTCAGATTACAAAGCCCCGTGTGAATGCAGTACAATTCAAATTCAAACTGCAGCTTGCTCTCTGTTTAATAGTTAGCACGGAAAATTTAAGTTGAAGACTATTTGACTGGGTAAAATGAATTGGATTTCAGCTAAAACAAATCAACATCAACTTTTACTGCTTAGTAGTCATCAGGACTAAAAACAGCTGCTTCAATCTTCCTCTGAAATGGACATTGTTTTAAAAATAATTGAACTAGTATTCAGTACTAACTTTTCAGATAAATATATTTGGATTTATTTTACCCAGTACAATGTTTTTAATGTATTACCTCTCACAAGCAAAATTTTTGCATTAACAGGCAGTAGAATAACAGATGACTTGTTTTTAAAGAATACAGGGATTCCAACTGGACATGCAGAGATGAGATTAGAAAAGCCAAGGTGAAGATGGAACTGAAATTGACAAGGAATGTGAAAAATAACAAGAAGGGATTCTATAGATACCTTGATCAAAGGAGACGGGAAAAGAGGACTGTACGCTCCCTCTGATAAATGAGAAGGGAGGACTAGCTTCAACAGACGTGGAGAAGGCTGAAGTACTAGAGATATTTACCTCAGTTTTCACTGGCAGTCAAGCTTCCCACATCTCTCATGCCTCTGAACATCTAGGTGGGGGTCAAGAGATCCAAATCCCTCCTATCAGGAATCTGGGACCACCTCATGATGCTGAATGTGTACAAATCTATAGGCCCAAAAGTCCTAAAGGAGCTGGCTGATGTGGTTGCCAAAACACTCCATCATATTTGAAAAGTAGCTGTAAGGTGAAGTCCCCGGTGACTAGAAAAAGGGAAACATCATTACTGTTTTCAAGAAAGTGAGAATAAAATATCCAGGGAACCACAGGCTGGAGAGCTTTACCTCCATTCCTGGGATACTGCATCCAGTCCTGACTCTGCCAACACAAGAAAGATACAGAGCTGTTGGAGGCAGAACAGAAGACAGTCTTGAAGATGACCGAAGGGCTGGAGCACCTCTCCTATGAAGAAAGGTAGAGGGAACTGAGTTTGTTCAGCCTGGAGAAGAGAAGGCTCTTGGGAGACATCATTGTGGTCTTCCACTAGTTAAAGGGACATTGACTTCTTAAGTGGGTAGATACTGATAGGACAAGGGGGAATGGCTTAAAGCTAATAGAGGGGAAATTTAGATTGGAAATTAGGAGGATATTTTTCACACAGAAGGTGGTGAGGTACTGGAAAAGGCTTCACAGAACAGTTGTGGATGCTCCATCCCAGGAGGTATTCAAGGCCATGTTGGAAGGGGATCACTGCACCCTGATCTACTGGTTGACAACCCTGTGTATAGCATATGGGTTGGAACTAGATGATCTTTAAGATTCCTCCCAACCTAAGCCATTCTATGATTCTATCGCATATGATACTTTATGCAGTATAATAGAGACTAAACCCCCCAAAAAAAAATTACATATATTTAGTATAGTTATGAAAAGTAAAGTATTATTTTGGCTGAAATTGTGTTTATATAATTAAATTGCACTTTTCCTTAAAAAGAGAATAATTGCTCCATGAAACCTACATATCTGTGGGAGAAGGAAGAGAGGCAGGCAAGAAAAGGTCACAAGAGAATTAAAAAAAAAAGAATTATTCTCTTTGTAACAAGTGCTAGGTGGATGCCTAGAGTGCACAAGTCATTGGCACATCTCATTACTAATAGCTCTCCTAGCTAAAGCATTCATTTTACCAACCAGCACTATCAATTCACAGAACCACAAAATGGTTGAGATTGGAAGAGACCTCTAGAGATCATCTGTTCCAGCCTCTTGCTCAAGCAAGGTCATATTTCCAGCCACCGTTTACAGCAAAAGTAATATTGAAAGGAAAAGGACCACTGACACCTCTACTATTCTCTGTCGCTACTTCTGAATTTATCACAATGAGCTGCAGAACACCACGCAGAAGAGCTTTCCTGCTCTTCTGAAAGAGATTTGAAACAAGAAAGTAGTTTAAACATTTCTCTTTATTCTACTGAAAGTACTGCAGCTACTTTGGTATTATTACTCAGGCACCAGTCAAATGAACAAACAAACAAATAAATATTATAAAGTGCTTCTAACTCTAACATTGAAAAAAAATGTGGAAAAAAAAGAAGAGATTTTTACCCAAACCACTACTAAAATGTTCTGGTGCAGACGGAAGTCAAGGGAAGATGAAGAAAGAAAAGAAGAAAACATGACACTAAAAGGATCTAGCAAAACTACTGTGAGCTGGAAGTAACCAGCTTATACTTGAAAACACGCTATAGGAGCTGACAGCCTGAAAGTCTCAACTGAAATTTTTGCCTGAAGGGTCTTTCTGAAAGATTTTACTAACAAAGAACAAGATTTAGGATTGTGGAAAAATCACTTGCACCAATATGGGAGTAGGTGAGCAATTACACAGTGATCTTTAAAAGATTTTTAAACTACTTTTTCACACTTTAATGCAGAGGTGAATTAAGCCAGCAATGGTTAATGAGGTACTGTTACTTCTCTAAGGAAATATACTTTATAGATCTACAGATTTACACTAGCATCTATTATGATTCATACAGCAAACCTACAGGGAGCAGGGAATTTTCTCTATTGCTCCAAACTGAATGATGCTTATTTAGCTATTGCATTATTGTAGGTTGATAGCAACTGAGAAGATAACAGGATATATAAGCCATGTACAACAAAACTGCACCTAAAATGTCAACATAAAAATACTAATGTCTGCTACCATTTTTATAAATAGTGGTAGGTTGAATGGAAAGACAATTACTACCTGATCTTTCCCAAATACAGCATAATGCATACTGTAATAGACTTTTTCTTTATATTCAATCTAAATCTATCCTCTTTAAGCTTGAAACCATTTCCCTTTCTTCTATTACCACAGACCGTGCTAGAGAGTCTGTCCCCTTCTTTCTTGTCGCTGACCTTAAGATAATGAAAAACCACTATCAGGTCGCCTCGCAACCTTTCTCTTCTCCAAGCTGAACAGTCCCAGCTCTCTCAGCATCTCCTTATAGGAGGGGAGTTCCATTCCATGGATCTTTTTTGTGGCCCTTTTCTGGACGCACTCCAACAGGTCCATGTCTCTCCTGTAGGACTCCACATCTGGATGCAGTACTTCAGGTGAGACCTCACCAGTGTAGAGAAGAGAGGCAGGATCAAATCCCTCACCCTGCTGGCCATACTTCTTTTGATTCAGCCCAGGATATGGTTGGCTTTCTGGGCTGTGAGGGCACATTGTGGCTCAGGTCCAGCTTCCTGTCCGTCAGTACCCCTGGGTCTTTTTTGGCAGGACAGCATTCAATCATTCCATCTCCCAGCTTGTATTGGTAGTGGATGTTGCCTCAACCCAGGTGCAAGATCTTGCATTTGGATTTGTCAAACCTCATGATGTTCACGTGGCCTCACTGCTCAAGCCTGTGTGTGTCCCTCTGGATGACATCCTATCCTCTGCTGTGTCAACCGCAGCCCGCAGCTTGGTGTCATCAGCAAACTTGCTGAGGGTGCACTTGACCTCACCGTTGATGTCATTGATGAAGATATTAAAGAGTATCAGTTCTACCACCGACCCCTTGGGGACACCACTTGTCACTAGTCTCAGACATGGAGACATTAATCATCACTCTCTGGACTTGATCATTTCTTCATCTATTGAACAGTCCATCTATCAAATCCATATCTTTCCAATTGGGAGAGAAGGATATTGTGAGGTACTGTGTCAAAGGTCTCACTAAAGTCCAGGTATATGACATCAGTGGCTCTTCCTTAGCCCACTGATACAGTGACACTGATAAAAGGCCACTAGGTTGGTCAAGCACGATTTGCCCTTGGTGAAACCATGCTGGTTCTCCCATATCACCTCCCTCTCTTCCATGTGCCTTGGCATAGCTTCCAGGAGGATCTGCTCTGTGATCTTCCTCAGCACAGAAGTGAGACTAACAGGTCAGTGGTTCCTGGAGTCATCCTTATTAACCTTCTTAAAAATGAGTGTAACACTGCCTTTTTTTCCAATCACCAGGGACTTCACCTGATTGCTACAACTTTCCAAATATCATTGGGAGTTGCTTGGCAACTACAACAGCTAAGATCCTCAGGACTCTGGGATTCATCTCATCAGGATCTATACACTTGTGGATGTAACTGTGCTATACTTCTTCCCTAAAACTCATCGATTTTGCCCTAAGTGAATGCTTGGTAGCCTCTCTCAGATATTTGTTTGATGCCATGAGCTGTAGCAATAGCTACATAATTACAAATGTATTTTAAGGCAGTAGAAAAGAATCACATTCTAGTAATGCTTTAAATACTGTCTGTTTGTTCACTCTTTACTAAACATTACATTTAGCCATCATAGGAACAGGATAGTAACGTGTCTTTCAAAGATAAATAATACAATTCAATGCTATGTAAAATGTTTTAAAGAATGAATATGAAATATAGTTATTAGGCATTAGTATTTATGAGACAGACAAAGCTGAAAGCACTATTCTACAGCAAAGTTGTTAGGTATTCAAGTCATGATCTAATACACTAATAGCAGTAAAATCAGGTTTCAATTAATTTTAATTTAAATCAGATTTAAATTGTTTTTAAAACTCTTCTAAGCCTTTTTTTCACTTTTTTTAAAGAAAGATGATGATAAGAAGCAAGATTTTTTATGATTTGCCTTTCAGCCAAAAAGTATCATTGAAAGTTCACTTACAATGTTTCAGGACGACTAAAGTAGAAGGCTTAATGTGAAATCTGCTGAGTAATTCTGGATCTAATAACAATCCCATTATTGTTTAATTAGTAAAGATAATTAAACATGCTCTGTTCCACACAGTAAATGCAGAAACTGCTTATTATTATTAATGGTTTAGCTGCTCATACTGAAAAATTGTGTTAGAAACCACCTTGCCAGATATGCCAAATCTTAAGACTCATTCAAGAGTTTTTCCAAGTGAAACTCAAATATATATATATATATATCTTAAACTACACAGTTATAATCTTAAACACCTTAATCTTTGATTTTGCATTGTCATTAGAGCACTTTCTAAAGTGCTCTCCATCCCTATACCTCTATGTGTTCCAGGTTGGGAAATCATCAAAAGGGAGGACAGGAAGAATGAAATACAGGATGAATGTTTTAGTCTTTAAATTGTCATTTTCCATCTACACCACTGACTACAGTAATATGTGATGGTCATTTCCGTGAAAAGCTTCAGAATCATCCACAGCTAGCGCACCTGCTAACATTCAATAAGGTAAACATGAAGACAGAGGAAATGTTTAATTCTGTGTTAGAGTATTTACACATCGGTTATTGATGGCTGTAATTGATTCCACAGCGGGAAGGTTTCCATTAATTTCAAATATAACGAATAAATTTAATTATAAAAATATTTTGAAAAAACAACCAAAAACCAACAACTAGAAACATGGAGAAGCTAGACAGCAAAGGTCAAGATAGTAAGCACAAAATCAAATGATAGCTCTTGGTAGATTATTCCAAGCTTCATATTTTGTACAAATGGACAATTTCAGGGAGATTAGTTTGACTCCTTAAATATTTCAGCTCTCTGGTGTAAGGCTTGACAAATGAAACAGTTGCCACTGGCTCCTGCCTGCAAGTGCAATGTTTGCATTGAATTTCCTTTGCTGTAGGGACCACTACTGATTTCAAAATGGAAACTACCATTAATGCTTCATTCCTTTATATTATCCCCACTCTTATCCACAATTTCCCCAAATGACTTTTTTTTTTTTTAATTAAGAAAAGCGATAGAAAGAAGTGAGCTGTCAGCAGCTATTTTTTTCCAGATGTAGATCTATACATGTATCCACATATTTTCATTTGTTTATCTTTCAGTGTCTTTAAAAATAATAATTTTAAAAAAATTGAAGTACTTGTAGTAATATTTAACCACTGAACTCAATAATTACTTACACTACTGACAAGCAGGTCTCACTCAGATGCTGAGATAATAATTCTGTAGACGCAAGCTGAATTAAAATGGAAAATAACCTAGCTTATTCTTTCTGCTCAAGCCACCTATCTTCTTATTAAATGCACAGAATATTTTTCTGACTGGAAAAATGAAGCCATATATTTTCTACCACTGGCTACCCTAGTGAATACAGTCTCTCAAAGACCAACTCTGATTCTCTGAAATAGTATAATTTTACATTAAACAGGAGACACTGTTTATTCCAAGCACAGACTACTCAATAGCCTGAATATTGCCATTTTTTACTGATAGTCATGAAACATGAGTTTAAACCTCATTATACTGGGAAAAATCTCAGTATCCCCACTACCCTGATCTCTTTCCTTCACCTCAGAAAAATTTCTCAGTAGCAATCTGCCATATAAAAGGCAGTCTTTCAGGTTTAATAGCATTTT
>PPHD01015625.1:4371-15991 GCA_002909625.1 Bambusicola thoracicus
CAGGAAAATGGTGACAGTCTCCTAAAAGCAAAACAACAGCAACATAAACAGAAAAGAAACACCTGCGAACTGCAGGCAGCCCCTTAAAGGTGCCACATCCAAACGAAACCAGTGTCAGCGGGCATTTAAGCACCTCGCTGCCTTCGCAGACCTACGCCCTAGAAAGCTGCGGCAGCCGGGAGAAGGCGAGCACTGCAGGGAGGGGACGAGCCCCAGCGCTGCACCCCCTTCCACTGACGGAGCCCAGGGAGGGGGGAGGTCCGCAGCACGCAGGGGCTCTATGAACTCCCCACAGGCCCGCACTACCGGGCCTCTCGTTCCTCAGCCAGGCAGACCCAGCCGGAGCCCCGAGGCCTGGCAGGCCTGAGCCACACCGGGTGACGCGGACGGGACTGAATCTAGACCTAGAGGCGTGGGGGGCGGCCCGCACCTACCTGAGCGCGGTGTCAGGGCCCGGCTCCCACGGCCAACACCATCCCGGGGCTAGCCCGGGGCAGGGGCGGCGGCGCGGCTCCTCCTCCTCCCTCAACCGCCCGCCCGCCGCGCCGGAAGTAGGCGGGGGTGTGGGCGGGGCCCGCGGGCGCCCCCTCCCCTCCACTGGCCACAAGGGCTCTGCCTGCTCCCACCGTCGTCTCGCGAGAGTTGGGGCTGCGCGAGCGGCGTTCGTCGCCCGGCGCCATTTTGGGCGCTGTGCCCCTATTCTTTTAACCCGTTGGTGCGCCAAATTAGTGTGAACTGAAATCTGTGTGAAATATTAAGAGTGCATTTAATAATGGAAAGTAAACGACTCGGATATGCTGAGTCTAGGCTAATTTCACCACTTGAAGACGCTTCAAATACCAACACCACCATATATAACTGGAATTTTTCCATCCCATAGCATGCAATGAAAAGGGGAACCAAAACTAAGCAAATAGTGAGGCATCCAGGTTAGAAGGTTTTATAAAGCAAATATGCAGACCAGACACAAAGTTCGGCAGGCAGCAACTGAAATATCAGTTCCTAAACATAAACAGAAACAATATTTTTTCCCTTCTGAAAAAAATAAATAAGCACCAGGATTCAGCATAATTAAATCTATTTAATCCAAGATAGAACTACGTCTCAGAGACATCAACTTGTCGTAGCTCTTTCATGAGCTTTTTGTACAAGATTGGATTGGGTGAAAAGCAGTTCTCCAGTTTTAATTCCTACTTATTGTGTCCTTAGATGGAAGGACTGTAACTGAAAGATGAAGAAAGCAAGCAGGTGCTTGGGAAAGCCTGCTCTCCACTCTGGCTTCAGGGTAGAAGGCAAGAGAGAATATAAAAGCCTCCATGTGCTAACGATGACAAGACACAATGAGCATCCAAACTGTGTTGAGATCACAGTTCTGTGATCCCATAACACCTGCTGGAGCATACTGGGCAAACTAAGGTTGCAAAGTCAGCCACAGTGCTGGCAGCTCCTTGTTTTTGTGTGTTTGCCTCATAACATCAACATTCTGGAAAGAGAAATTTGAATGCTCAAGATACTGATGTCTGTCAGCTGCTTTTGCTTATTTTTCTCTCCCAAGAAGCACAACCCATTACTGGAATCCACTGAGGTTTAACAAGGTCCAAGTGCAAGGTATAGCGTGTGGGTTGAGACAATCTCAGATATGACTACAGACTGGGAGAAGAACTACTTGAGAACAGCCCTGTGCAGAAGGACTTGTGGATCCTGATGGATGAAAAGCTGGACATGAGCCAGCAGTATGCTCTTGCAGCTTGGAAGGCCAACAGTATCCTGGGCTGCATCAACAGAGGGGTGGCAGCAGGGCAAGGAAGGGGATTGTCCCTCTCTACTCTGCTCCATCTGGAGTACTGTGTCCAGCTTTTCACTCCAGCACACTTTTTGAGGGTGTCCTGGTCCCTCTGGGTGGCATCCGTTCCTTCAATTCTGTCAACTGCACCATTCAGCTTAGTCTCGTCAGCAAACTTGCTGAGGATACATAGGTCATTGATAAAGATGTTAAAGAGCACTGTTTGCAGGATGGATGAACCCTTGAGGGACACCACTCATGATGGGCCTCCACCCGGACACAGAGACATTGACAACAGCCCTCTGGCTTACAACCATCCAACCAATTCCTTACCCATCTAATAGTCCAGCCTTCAAATCCATATATCTCCAATTTAGACATAAGAATGTGGTGCAAGATCATGTCAAAGGTCTCGCACAAGTCCAGGTAGATGACACCAGTTGTCCTTCTTTTGTCCATCAACGCCAAAGGGAGGGTGGTTTTCTATTTTATCTTTATTTTATCAGTAGCTGTCCTCCCCTTTTCTACTGTACAGCAGTTCAGTTAATGTCTGGTGGCTGTGACCTGTGCTAGGATTAATAAAATAGTTTTATGAGCCAACTCATAAAGGAGCTGTCAACAGACTGTTGCCTCCACTAACAGCTAATTAAAGGCAAGCCAGTACTGTCCAGCACAGTCTCTAATGGTGACAGATCTTCTTGCACCTTCTACCAATTCCTTTTATTAGTGACCTTGCACCTTCTGCCAATTCCTCTTATTTGTGAGGAGCAAAACTCAGCATCAAAACCTTCCCAGTGAGTATCCCACATCAGGTACTACATTGCCTATTTGAGCAATCAGCAGCTATTTTCAGAGCTGCTGAAGAGATGAGAGTTGCAAATTGCTCAGCAGCTAAGGAAATAATTGCAGTTTATTAAGCAATTTCATTGAATTGGAGCTATATTTATATATTTGTATCAAGTATTACTTCCAAACACTAGCTGAAAACTGTTAACGGTTAGAAGACGTTGATGCATATTTCATATTCCCATCACAGGTTCTTTAACCTGGAAAGTATTTCATGTTCCACACAGCAAAAGTTTGAGCAGTTCCAGAAATCATCTCATGTGTCAAATAAGATCAAGACTTTGTCTCTTTTGTATTTCAGATTTACCCAACCATTTGCCGTTGCCCAGCAGTGACTGTTCCCAAAGCTAAAGAGATGAAACAAACATCTTACATTTAAACTATCCCACCATGTAAAAGTATTTATGGTTTCTTATGTCCTTCATTGCCTGTTTTTAAGCTTTTATTTAATACATACTTCTCTCTGTTGGAAGAAAGCAGAGAAGTCTGTTTTTTATTAAAAGTATCACTTCCTTCCTTAATGGGCAATTGTGTGGGTTCTCCTGTGAGGTCAGGAATAAACAAAACTAGCCACTATCCTAAAACTCCCCTGTGACTTTCCTAAATGCAGCTTTTCTGTGCTCTTTCGCTAGCTCTATATCCAAATGCATTCCATCTACTTACTGGAAAGTAAAGTCACAGTTCCTGCTGCAGATACACATCAGAGATCAGTCATCAGTCCTGGAGCAGCAGCAGGTTCAGGCAGAGCTCGGGATATGCTCTGTGTTTTACTGGCATTTTCTCAGCATTGGTGATACTCAGTGCATTGGACAATGCTAACAAAACTGAAACTAAGTTATCTTGGGGGGGCAAATGAAAATCAGACTTATGGTTCTTAAGGGTTTTATCTTGAAAATTATATTTTAGCATGACTGCGGTATGATTACTTCTTGGCATAAAACTGATATTTTATCTACTTTAACACTATTTATCTTCCTGTTTGTCTACAAGACGTCGCCATTAACTGTGAGACTTCAATTCTTTCCCCACCCACACAACAGACAGAGTACAGGTAGCAAGTTTGTTCTGATGTCAGACAACAGAAGAAAAGGAACAGCAGAATGCAGCGCCTTGCTGGTTTAACTTCTCTTTCTTAGCACACTCACCCACCAACGTTGGCCTTCTGGCATTCCTGATAATAGCTTTCAGGAGTCAGCTTGTTTTCTAAAGAGGAACATGTCCTCTCTGGATCTGTAGGATCCCCTTAGGAGACTTACACACGCAGTTGCAATAAAGCAATATCAGTTCTGCTCAAAAGACAAAGGCAGCTAAACCAGTTAAACCAAAATTACCTTTTGAGAAGGAAAAAAGGAGGCAAAGAAGGAAGCATTACTGATTCTACTGAATAGTACGGTGAAAAAGCCAGCCCTGGAGACTTGTGATCCTTGAGGCACGAGTTGTGAACAGGCAAAAACAAACAAACAAAAAACTGCCTTGCAAATAACGTGACGCTCAAGCTCTTGCTATTACTGCACTCTGAATGAACCTTTGTGAAATAGTGTCTGTTGATTCAGACAGCAAAATGTTGCTGTACTCCTTCAGCTCAGTGACATGAAGTGAGAAAGGAGGTAGGGTATACACTGCCCTCTCATTGAATGGGCAAATCCAAACCTTAATAGGCTGTCTCTTACTAGTTGCGCAGAAACTCGAAGCAAATAAGCAAAAAAAGGAGAAGCAAGAAAGAGAAGCGAGGATCTTCACTCACAGAAAACTGCTAGGCAAAGCATGAACTGGCTTTCCTGAAAGAGAAGCAAAATCAGACCAACTCCACTCTTTTCCAACACCTGGGGCTTTGCTTTGGGGAAAGGGAAGGTAACACAGAAAACAATGGCACGTAAGAAGACAACAATGTCTCGTGTATAAATAAGAAATCTGGCCCCAGTCTGTGCACTGGTCATCTCCACAGGCACTGCACTCCTGTGCATGGCCATGAGTCTCATCTCACACTGCCCACCTGCTGCTCAGCTGCTCAGGGACTTGTTGGGCCAATCCTCCTGGTGTGTCTGTTTCAGTGTGATCCAAGAAGACAAGGTCCAGCAAGAAGGACGCAGCAATTCCTCACAGGTTAATGTTAATAATGAATTAGCATCAGTCACATCTCTAAAATACCTCCAAGGAGGTACACCAGCTGCTGTCCATCTCAAACTTGAGGCAAAATCAAGACTCAACCAGAGAGAATTTTACTGCAGTTTCATGGGTCTTTCTCAGAAGTGGAAAATGAAAGTCCTTTTTGCAACAGCAGGGAACTTTCCAGGGTCAGAAGAGCTTTGATTCAGCATGTCTCAACCTCCATGCACTGAACCCTGTCTGAGAAATGGGGTATGAGAGCAGGAGACAGTTGAGTAGGAAGCTTGCACTGAAAACAAATAGCTCCTCTATTTCTCTGTTAGTAAACAAAGATAAACCCATTCAGCTTACATTTTGAGTTCCCTAAAAAGTTTGCAGTCTCCTGAGGGATGTTGGTTCTGCGTTTGTACTCAGAAGTGCTCAGCAAGCCAGGAGAACTGAGATGACACACACTGAGACCACAGAAGAGAAGGAGATTAAACCTTGTCAGGCTGCATGTTTTTAGGCCTTTATACAGAGGCAGGTTGAGGATATATCTTGTTTGTTCAATTCTTTTTAGCTACGATGTCTGATTTAAAGTATGAAGTTAAAAACAACGTGATAGTACACAATCTGCAGTATTTAAAGAGTGAAGGAAACCGTTGAACGTGCAGGATTGATATCTTCTGGTGTGGCAGGAAATGTACTCATTGCCAGTCTTTGCCTTCCACCACTTTGTTTGCTTCTTTGGGTTTAACCCCTGCTGCCTTTTTCGTCACCCTTTTTCAGACGAAAGCATTGCACTTCTATACTGAAATCATTACTGCCTGACCTCTCACACCTGTAAGTGGCTTTGGAGCCTCAGGAAGGAGATGACATTATGTGACTGTAACCATAGCAATGGTGCTCGTGCCATTGTAGCTGCTAATTCAGGGCCACGTAGCTGAGAAAAAGTAAATATCTCTGATCTGTGATGTGATGTATCTCTGATACATGAGGTCATTGCCATTTGCAGTGCTTTGCCTCCTGCACGCTTCAACTTGAATCTGCTGTGAACCATTTGGAAAAAAGCAGGTTGCTATAATTTGATTGTGTAGTCCAACTGCAGGACTTCATGTCCATGGGACAATGGCGGTCACGGCCCCCAGTGGTAGCCTGGACTTTGGAGCCAAGGTTAAACTATATAGAAGCCAGCACAAGACCATGACAGGGTGTTCAATTTCCAGCTTTTAGCTTTCACAATGATTAACCCAGAAGCCTTTTTCCTCCTGGTTTGTTATTGGCAGGATTTGCCTGCCTGTAAAATTGGCATGGACTGAATGTTCCTTCCTACCAATGCCTTGTAGACCTCTGTTTTGCTATCTGAAGTGGTCCCTTGCTAAGACAACGCTTGAAGCAGCATCACATCAACTCAGATACATCCTTCCAGACAAGAAGGCACAGAGTATACTAGAAACAAGGAATAGCATGGAAAAGTGGTCAGTCTATGGGTGCTGGGACTGGAGCTATTGGGGACATTTATCTGAGTAAAGGAGTGCCAGTGCATGGTGAACCACGTGTCAGCTGCCCTTTCTTGGCTGCCTCAGGGCGGTAAGGAGCCTCCATTCTGAAAAGAACACAGATATCAAACTGATTTTTTAATGAGAAAGAAGAAGCGATCCCAGCCTCTTCTGCAGATACCTCTGATGGAGTACGAGTGCAGGAAGAATCAGGGGATGTGGGCTGCTGGGGGGACTTCTCCAGGGGCAGAGAACTGGGATTGGGTTGTGGCTACAGAGGTACATCACAACATGATTCCTGATGGTTCCCAGTATAATTTCTGATATACAGGAATCAGTATTAGTGTGAATTATGAACAGCACTGAAATCTACTGAAAGCTCCTGGGATGGCCAAGCCCGGAGCCTTTCCCACTCAGGGCTGGGATGCTTTAGGCTTCAGATTTCCCATGTTTGGTGCTACCCATCCTGGACCAGCAGGCAAGGACATCCCCAGCTACCTCAGCATCCATTCACCCCAGAAGTGAGCCCTAGGGGAGGTGTCAGGGTGCACCCTCAGGTGGCATCAGCACATGGGTGAGGTTATGCTGACTTCAAATGCCCAACATCCACATTGGTATCCTCCCCAGATGATTCTGAAGGGATGATACTATAGCAAAACATGGTGAAAATACAATGGCAGCTTGTCAGTTTAAGGTATTTATTTTCTTTTTCATGTTAAATAGCATGTAAAAATAAATTATCTATACAAATAAATATATGTAATACACTGTGTAATAAATAGCGAGTACAGAAAATAGATCTCCTTAAAAACAGTGTTTTGCAAACCAGCAAAACAAAGATATACAATAAATATGCTCATCCACACTGAGCAGTACCTTTCAAGAAGTGCATTTCTTTCTATCTCCCTTAAATATTTATAAATACACGGTACAAAAAAACCCCCACAAAACCCACAATAATTTAAAAGACCGTTACAAAATTGCTCCCTGAGCTCACATCAGTAAGACGAAAGCTTAAATAGGAGAACACAGCCAAGCTTCCATAAAGCAGCGTGAGAGCACCCAGTGCTCCCGGGTGGATGCAGGGCAGTGGGGCTAAGTGCAATCCTCGCGCTGGGCTGCGCACCGCAGGTCGTTCAGTACTTGGAAGATGTGGAGGATGGCTGAGGCCTCCAGGCAGCCGGCGGTCTCCTGCGATGGGAGAAGAGGAGGTGAGCACCCGGGGTGGAGCGCAAACAGGACCTGGGGGTATAGTGAGTCCTTGGCCTCTCCCTGCTGGGCACTACATTGGTTGGGGTTGGGAAGTCAAGTTGCTTTATACGGGTGGTCAAAACTCTAGCCACGGTTGGAGGTGCTGAGGAATGCCTTTTTGGCTGCTTCTTAACGGAGGGATGCAAAAAAGGCTCTGGCTTGCCCTTGATTTGCACACTCTGAAGTGGAATTTAGAGCTTTTGAATACAAAGCGATGAGCTGTCTGTTAAGGGGACCCTGGAACCACAACCAGCCTTCTTGCCCAGCATCCCGACTTACCTTCTTCTTGGCTGTCTCCAGTTTCTGCAGCCAGTGCCTCAGTTTCCCAGAGGGCTGATGTGAAGGTGCCTCAAGAGCCAACTGCAAGGAGAGCGATTGTAAGGACCAGTGATGCCCACGGTGCTGCCACCAACACCAGTGCCACCGAGCTGGGGCTGGAGGGCTGGGGGACACTCACGCAGTCTCGCAGGTCCTCCCGGACTTGGGTAAGGAAGGCCAGGGGCTGTTGGCACGTCTCTGCCAGTCTGTGGGTTGTGGGGTTTGTGAGCATGGTGATGGTGAGGTCCAGCTCAGCCTCCACCAGGGTGATTCGGTCAGGTACCTGCAGACGAGAGCATTGTGGTTACAGATCTGAAGCTGCCTCAGGGTACAGAATAGGGTCCTGCCTGGAGGAGGGGTTCCCCTTCCATAGTATCGTCCTTACCGACAGCTCAGCTGTGTTCCACTTCCGATGGAAGAGTCTGCTGTTGCATTTTCGGTTTGTTAACAGCATGATGTCTTCCTGGAGGTGAAACATGGGAGAGTGGGGACAGATTAAAAAGCTGCTCTTGGATTTGGGGCTGTGTTGCACAACCCGCTTCACCTTCAAGAAGTGTGAAACCAGCCCAAAATTCACCGTAGCCATACCCTGTTGGTATGGGTAGGATGCTAGCATCATCTAAGGGCAGGTAAGTGCTGCCGCTCACAGTGCTGGAGACTGCCTGGAACACATCCAGCTTGTCCCCACACACCCCAGAAAACACCCATCTTGTCCCAGAACGCCCCAGAAAACATCCATCTTGCTGCTCAGGGCCTGAAATTCAGCTGCCCCTCTGCCTCACTCCCCGCCAGCCGATGCCCCCCAGCCCAGGGCTCGTTGCCCTTGATACTCACAAACTGCTCCTTCATCCTCCGCACTGCCTTCAGCTCCGAAGGTGCAGGGAACTGGTACTTGGAGAGGCTGCAGCTCTTCTTTGGGGTGACCTGGGGGAAGGCACCCACCAGGAGGGCCCCCAGGGTCCCCACCAAAATAATTGTGACCCCGTAGCAAACCATTTTTGACGCAAAATTAAATAAGTATAAGAAGAAATAGAATCAGGTGAGATGGAGGTGATCCTCAAGTTACTCCTGCCGCTCTGCCCCATCTCCCTGGCTTTTAAGCAGTGGGCAGGATTGCACTTTCAGCTTGACAGGAAAATCCACGGCACAGCAGCTCCGCGACAGGAAAGCGAAAGCAGTGAAGAGGAAACCCCAAGGCTACAGGTGCGGCCACAGGTGAGGGCGCTGTGGGGATATGGCGATCAGGATGGGGCTTGGAACATGGTGGGACCCCGCAGCACTGTGCATGGCTTTTCCTCCCTGTTCAGCATTCATGGAAAATGCAAATACAGCATCTTCACAGCACTGCCTTGGCAGCTGTAAAAACACACCCGCACTACAAGAAACCTGCCCTTTCCCTAAGGTAACCTGAGCCATGGAACTGTAACTGCGCTTTGAATGTCATGCACTAATCAATCATGAAGTATAGCAAAATGTACCCACGTGTGTAAAGAGCAGCTATGCAGTAGTGTAGCACTGAGTAAGGCAGCCACAGCACTGTGCATCCAAAATCTGCTGTTTCCTCAAGGTAACCTGAGCTGTGAAACTACATCTGCGTTTTGTTTTGTGCATTAATCGGTCATTAAATACAGAAAAATATAACCTTGCATGTATAAAAAGCAGCCTGTGCCAGCGCATGACTGTCCCCCCAGTAAGACTTCACTGTGCTCAGATGTGTTTTGACTTCTATTCATTGCCTCCTGTCCCTTCACCAGGCACCACAGAGCCTGTGGGACTGGACAACCAGGACAAATAGCAGTGCAGCTCAGCCAGCAGCAGTGCTCACTTTGCTCAGACCGGATGGAGTTAGAGCTTGGAGCAGAGCCAGGACAGCCAGATGCAGATGTAAAGCCTGAAAGCACTGGAGACATAGGCTTCCTGCTCATGGCAAGTCATGGACAGCACTGCAGGGCCAGGACCCACCAGGATCCCACCAGCACTGGGCTATGTGACTCCTTAATACAGCTAAGGTCAATAATTAAAAGCCTGAGCCTCAGCCAAGGCTTGGTTCTTCGTTAGCTTGTATGCTCCAAGATTGGGAAGTTCCTCTTTCCTCTCTGTCCACCTAAAGAAACAAACACACTGAGAAAAATGCATTTTATTCAATGCAGCTTGCTCACACTTGGTACAGTGATGAAATATAAGCCAAAAGCAGTGTAAATAACTTCACAGGAGCTACCCAAGCAAGGCATAGAACAGAAAAATCCCATGAGGTGTCGAAGCTGGGCACAGCATCAGTGATGCATCTGGAGCACCATGCCCTCCTGGGGAGAAGGCAGAAGGGGCAACATGCTCATGGGCAATGCCAGCTCACCCTCCCCTTTGGTCCAGCTCTTGCAGTCTCATCTACACCATAATCCAGGGGATTTACCCTGAAACCTGCACCCACTGCTGCTGGCTGCACTCAGAACAGCCATAGGGATGCTCTGGGGTGGCCCACTGGGTGTCATAGCAGCATCACGTTGCTGTGGGACTTGGCTCCTTTGGTTCGGCTCCTCTGTCACTGCAGCGTTTATTTCCCCATGCATTGTTTCTGGTTGGCAAAGCATAATGAGACGTCATTTCTTTACACAGGCAAGCAGGAAATCCCAGGGTGCCAAAGGTAAAGTGAAAGCAGAGCAGGGAAGCCAGAGCTATAAGCTCAGCACTGGAGCACGACACACTGCATGGTTCCATCGTGGGCACCGAGCTCTGAGCAGCTGTCTGGAAAACCCAGAGTCTTGCACAAGGAGCTGCAAGAGATGCTTTCACATCAACAGGGTATACCTCAACCCAGTCTGGCTGCATTTGGCACAGCTCCTTTGAACCACACTTCTGCTGGCTCTGCCACCACAGCAGCTGTCACCCACCACGGCAGGTCCCCTAAAGCCACCACAGGTTGGGGACACCACAGCCAGCCCAGCAGGGAGGCACAGGCAGTGACACAGCCCCTCTTCTGTTCCTGCTTACAAGCAAACGAGCAGCTATCTGGCCTCACTACGTTAAGAAATTGTTAATTGCATTCCACATCTATTGACTGTGCTGTGAATACACTGAGTGCCACAAACAATTACGGGTCCCACAGTACTACAGAGTGGAAGCAAAGCACTGGGGAGGTTCGCTCTGCTTTTCCAGAGCAAAAAAATCCCCGACACGCAGGAGATTCCCAGGCGTGGAAAGGAAAGTAAAACAGGCACAGCTGCACCAAGCAGCCACCGGTGCCAGGTGAGAGCATCGCCCTGTGACTCACCAGGAGGCTGGCACAGGGAGCATTGGCCACCAGCCATACCGCACAGTAAGAACATAGAAGCCAGGAGTTTCTTCCCCACTCTATTGGAGTTGGTTGTACAAAGACTTGGGGGAAAAGAAGTGAGGGAAGACAAAATAGTGCCCCAAACCCAACAGGCGGCCACTGCTCAGCAGCCGTCACTGCAGCCATCCCACCTGCTGGTGCCACTACCAGCACCCAGCCCAGGCCTGCTGCAGTGATGCAATCCATGCTGTTACATCACCCCTGCTCACCTGCATCATCCCTCAGAGGCTGATGTAAGGTGCGCTGATCAAACAAGCTGCTGTGAATATAAACCCACCTTTTCTCAAAAGCTCTTGTGCCAGTAGGAACATGGCATCTCCAGCCCTCCTGGGTGTAACATGGGGGATAGCCTGGGGATGTTGCCTCACCTGTGGTACCCCACAGGGATGGGCTTGGGCAGATCCTCCGCGCAGTGATTCCACAGGGAAAAAAAATCCCAGGGGACTGATAGCACAAAATCCCTTTTTGATGGAAAAGGGATCCCGATCCCTCACACACTGCAGCTCT
>PPHD01015626.1:0-15991 GCA_002909625.1 Bambusicola thoracicus
TAGGGAAGACCTGGTCTTGCACCCTACTCTGAAAAAAGCTGACATTTGATTTTGTTAGAGGCCCAGGCTCTGTAGAGTTAGATGAAAAGGAGCAGGAACCGTGTTTCCTCCAGAGTTAGGAAAGTCCCTCTTGGCATGTTTTCTTCTTCTCCTCAGTTTGAAGTTCTTGTAAATTCCTCCCAGACTTCTCTAGAGCTGAATGCTTTGGTGCTCCTCATAAAAGACCTTTTTTTTTCTGCTGAATGTTTGAGGAAAATTGTTTGATTCAACTTTGTAAGTCATGGAAAAGCGAGACAATGGGGTTTTCTTTCAAATTACAACTTGGAAAGAAGCAAGCAAACAAACAAAACTGAAAACTGAGAGAAGGAAGGCTGATCTTGATGCCTGAACATTCTTCCATGAAGGCCAATGTCCTAGCCAAGCTGCAGTCCTACTAAATTGGAGGAATATTATGCACAGGAAACTTGTGGATAAAACCTCAGGTTTGAAAAACACACTGTTGAGAAACAACTACTGGGTATGCATTGGAAAATATCCCTTTGAGAAACACAAACAAATGAAAACCCTTTAGAGCGACAATGTGGGATGCGGAGAAAAGCTGCGTATGTCATGTGGTTGGTCCCACCGTAGCCTGGTGATCATGGGGAATTTGTCAATGCCTGCAGATGTACACCTCTCAGACTTGAAGAGACTCATCCCCATTTAGTTTCCAGCCTATTTGGAAACCAGTTCAAGCACTGAACTTTGTTAACTGGCACCCAAGGTATTCTGAGAAATGTGTATGCTATTGGTGTTCACAACATCTAAATAGTAAGTTTGCACCAAATATCCCACTGTTGCATTTCATCTTTATTTTAAAAATATGTTGATAAGTGACTTAAAATCAATTTCAATCCCCTAATGAGTAAAAGAGATGGTTGAATAAAGAGGTGGTAGGAATACAGCTAAATTGTCAGTTTAGGTTCATAGACACAGATGGACTTTTGTGTTACAGCGGTCCAGCAGTGAGTGGGTGCCTGCTTGACTGGGCTATGGAATGCCCAAACATATAGATGTGATAGCTTTGTATGCAACTGGCTGTTGTAACTTGGTAGTTGTAATCTTTTCCACCTGATGGGCTATCTAGGCCTAGATCCTATTTGAAATTCAAGTATTTATCTTTCATAAATCAAGGTATGTTATTTCTCCTTTTCTAGCTGCAAAGCGCTAAGCATGTTCTGTTGGCCTGATTTTGTATGATGACAAATAAAAGCCTATAAAATAGCTGATGCCCTGAAATAATACCAGCAGGAATATGTAATGAAAGCAAAGTAATAGTGTTTACAAAATCAAGGCTTATCATGCTGTGTAAAGCAAGGCTCTTATTTCAGCTGCCTTTAAATCTGAGCTCTCCTCACTGGTTTTGTCTTAATAACAAGCACACATCTCACACTGGCAAATAGAGCAATCCCTATTGAGAATAATATGCCCATTGCTGTCATAATGGATCTCCACTGACACATTTAACAGCTTGAAGGTACACACTTCAGACACTATAACTTACACTAATTAATCTTTATTACATCGTTACTGCCTTATAAAAAAATAAAAAGCAGAATCTCTGCAAGAATTTGTCACTGATATTAATGAATATGCCAGACCATAATAAAGTTACAGTTAAACTTTATGTTTATACAGAGATGCTGTAAGAAGCATGTGCCAACAGTGAGTGAATAAAGCCAGTCAACCGAAACTCTGTTCTCTGTCATGGTAGAGTATAACCGCAGCATGTTCTTATCTGCCGTTGAGTTATGGGTGTCTGTGTTTAGAATTCTGAGGATTACTGAAGAGATTATCTGATCAGTCAATCACACTGATATCTTGATGGGTTGGAATACTGCTGCAGATTTAGCATAGTGTCTTTGCTCTAACTTTCATTCTGGATGTCACGCTTAACCAACATCTTAATTACATAAAATGAACAATCACTCCAATGGCTTATTATTGCACTTCAGGTCTCAGTACTGTCATGTAAGCTGAGTCCATCGCTGGGAGTCGCTGAGAGCTGCAGGTCTCACTGAAGGACTTCTGCAATAACAAATTAGTAAGCCTCACCCACAACAAGTTGAATGCATCTTGCCTGCTTTGGAAACTAAGTGTGCTCAGGCCTGAATAGGAGGCTTAGGTAACCATATGGAAAGTCCAGGTACAGTGAGCACAAGTTGTGGAAAGAAATTGGCCACAAAAGCTAAGTAACTGAAATTGAAATAATCTACACTTATCCACTGCTGCTGCTGTAGTGATGAAGCTGCTGCTTATGGTGAAGAGAAGAAGCCTCAGTGTAGCCAGCTGAAAACAACTTCTCTCATTAATGTTGCATCCTGCTGTCTGGTAGGATCTCGAGGTTTTGCATAGCTCTGTTGGCATCTGAGTTAATAGACCAATGCATCAACAAGTTCACCCCTCTTCTTTGCCTCATCGTTTCTGCATTCCTAGGACATTTTTTTCTCATCCCTCTATCTGTTTGTTTGTCTCAAAAGAGGAGGGGCTTTTTGGTGAGGAGATAAGGTTTTTCAAGGAGAGATGGACACTTAGCTCTACGAGCATACATGAGCATTACTGGTACAGGATAAATGGCATTTTGCACCAACAACTATGTAAGATTGCTTGGACATAAAGGAGATGGGGTGTAACAATGGCAGGCACCAGAGAAGGGATGTACAGATAGTCTCCTAAGCCCATTAAAAATATCTGATAAGAGCAAGAAGTAACAGCACTTCTTCATTTGCATGCTTTAGATTTCTTCGGCTTGTTATCAGTGCTGTTTAGGCAACTCTGGGTCTAAAACAACTGAAAGATCTAACATGATTCCAACATGAAAGCCTTTTGTGGTGGCAGCTGCCAGGGCTGACTGTTCTCCATCACAGCCTGGAGTGGAATAGCAGCAGTATGGTGACTGTGGGCTATCAGTGCCCCCTTGTAACAGAGGGGAATGTAGAGGAAGGGAATGTCACTAACTCAGCTGGATCCCTTAAAACATGGCATTGCTGAGGGAAGACGTTTTCACCAAAAAAAAGTTATTATAGGGTGCAGCTACACCTCTAAGTCTTCACCAGCATAGGAAGTGAGGGATGAGTTTCAAAGAGATCTTCTAAAATGTCTGGGTGCTCACTTCTGTAGCAATACAAACTCACTGCACTGAGCACTGCGCCATCATCTAAAATTGCAGATACCTAAAAACCAACACCACTTATTCTCTGCCTGGGAACCGAGAACAAATGCGACTGTTACAGTGGTTAGTGTATATGACATGTCCCTCCTGTCTGCAGATGAACACAAAAAGGTAGGTATTGCAACATTTTCTATGTCTTTCTGCTACAGCAGGACTAGATTTTCATGCAGACAGTGCCACAAACTCACAGCTGGGCTGGCTGATGGGAGATAAAAGATATCTGAAGAAGATCTGAGAAAATTCCTCCAAGGACTCGCAAATATGAACCCCAGTAATTGCATTTTAAAATTCATGATCAGACTCTATTTGTAGTTATTTTGCATGTTCATGCATTCCTGCCTCTACATACCTCTATCTGTATGAAGTGCACTTGAGCATTTGCTTCAGTATTACTCATGCTTGTCCCAACAGAAAATGGAAATGGCCTGAAATGATCAGCTACATGGACACACATGAGCACAGGCACAGCCAGGCAGTGGAGAAGCTGATAAGCTGGATAAGATTTAGGAAGAAATATGGTCAAAATACAACACATTATTCTCAGTTAGCATTCAATGAATGTTTTGGTACATTGTTCTTAATGTGTTCCTCATTAAACTTTTGCTAGCTGTGCCTGATATGTGTAACAAATCCTCTGCAACTGAGATGGAAGGCAATGAGCTGCTCATACAAACTGTGCTCTGTAGCAGCTGTGACCTAAATGAGAGGAATAGGAGGGAGAACTACAAAGTATGTTTCACCTCATTGCTACGTTCCTGGCACAGGAGGACAACTGGTGGAAGCTGAACGATTTCCTCCAGTCCTTACAGTGGAGTGGGCTGTTATGCTTTACAATCTACACATTTTATGACAGATCTTTTCCTAACATAGGGTCGCTGAGGTCCACGTATCAAAAAGTACTTCTAGACTGGATAGGAGAAAGCCTCCTGAGTATCTTACTTTGGATTCAGTATCATCAAATTGACGAAGTGACCTTGCATACACATTATCCAAAATGATGTGCATACCGTGTTGTTCCCAGCTCAAAGAAGCAGCAATCTGCTTTAAAAATAAAATGGTAGAAATTGGTAATTTAACGGCATGTAGTAAGCAGTTTTCAGCTTTCCCTGCTGTGAATCAAGCCTGTGTCTTCCTGTCTTAATCAGGATTTTATTTAAATGTTTCATTGTGCCACAAGAAATGAAATTGGCAACTCATTCTCTTGCAATGAGCTTCATTGTCTGTGCATCCAGCTTGAAGCCTCTCAGCAGCGTTGGCAGGATTGAATTTTGCAGCCCTGACATGGGAGGACTGGGCTCATCCCAGTGCTGGATGAGAAGGGCAAAGGAAGGGCTGGAATAGAGGAGAGCCCTGGAGAACCACACTTGCTCCTCCTGCACCACTGGGGTGGGACATCTGCCACATTCCCCAGCTTGAATTTCCAAGGCTCTGCTGTAGGTAAAGCAGAGCTATTTTGCTGTTTCTACCCGTCATCTGTCCAAGGTAACTACTGACTTTGCCAGCAGCAGTGCCAGCTGTACTTGTTAGCTCGTCACAATGAATGCCATGTGGAAGGCAGACCAAATTGAGGAGCCACACTCAGCTGCAGTGGGAGAGAGATTTTGACTGGCAGTGTGCCTTTGAAACTGCCAGTTTCCCTCAGTGAAAGGCTGGCTGTTCTTGTTTACTACTTTATGTGGGTATTACTTCCCCCTACTGCAGCACCACTGTGAAATGTGTGTCTTGATTTTGAACTTAAAGATCAGGATACATTTTCCACTTCATCAGAGTTCGACTTACGTTGAGAAGGCCAAAAGGGAAGGAGACAACATTAGTTTGACCCTGGATGTAATTTAGATCTACTGAAAGTGTCAGTCCATGGGTCTGTCACGCCCTCTCCTTGACCATCAACCTTCCTATTGCACAAACATCAGTCTTCCCTCTCAGCTATTCCTTGCTTGTAGGAGTCTTCCTTCCTGAATGGAAGCCTCCACTACCCATTGCTTATCATGAAGGTGAGGCTTGAATGAAGCAGAATCCGAATTCAAGAATTTCTGTGATTTACCCACATTTGAGGAGTGTGGCACTGTGCAACCTTGTACTGGTTCTTACTCTTGTAACTTGCTGTTTTCAGATGTCAGTAAGAAAAGCCTGTCCTGGTCCTGTACTGGCTTTGTGGAGTTAGGACTGCATCAGCTCAACCAATAATATGTCCTAATCTTAAATTTGTGTGCAAATTCTCAAATGAAATACAGAAAGTGCAGAAACCTTGGTTGAGGCTTGCCTGTGATACCAGAGAGGGGTAACAGATCTTCCTTGGGGCCAACGTAGCCTGGAGATACTGGAACAATCAGTGGCATCAGTTGTAGGAAATTTTTTGAGTGCTTCAGATGAATGTCTGGCCTTCAGCTCTCCCATCAGCCCTAACTGAAGTGGTTTAGGGCAAGAAAGAATGACCCAAAGTGGGTGTTGCGTATGGATCCTTCCTAAGGCTGTGGTATCACTTGCTATCAGTGCAGGGAAGATGCACGGCTTGCCCTTAGGCTAGTGACTGCTGTGTCTTAGGGGCATTCTGGGGGTCGGAACTGTTTTGGAAGCAAACAGGTTGCTGCTGCTCTGGGGGCAGTCCGCAGGGAACTGCTGATCCTTCCTCCATGAACAATTCTCTGCCTTATAAAGTATTCTGTGATGAATATTTGAAACACTTAGTTATGTCCTTAAATACTTAGGTTAAAGCAGTAATCATAGCTAATCACTGAAGGGGATAATTAGACACTTTTAGATGTCAGATGACCATAACACAGTAATACCCGTCTTGTCACATTTTATTGTCTAGTGACACGATGAAGGTTTTGAAGATAATTGAATGGCAGGCATTCACTAGCACAGCCTGTGATTAAACGAGCAAATAGCCTAACAAGCATGGTCAGGTACTGTGTGCATTTCAGCTGTTCATTTTGCTGAAGGCCAACAATTTATGCTACACCCAGTGGCTACTGACTCTCTTCAGACCAGGTACGTGCAATAAAACTGGAATGTTAATGGAGCTGACTGCAAGGCCTTAAAGGAACTGCGTACTTGCAGGTATTGGCTATGCCTTATTCTGAGCTGTTTCACTCTTGAATTTTAATTTAAACCAGACTAGCTGAAATGCTTATGGGAAGGAATTAATAAAATAGGCAACGTGTTTTGACACATACTGAACATCCTCATTTCAAAGTGAAATCCATCTCTCATATTTTCCTGCAGGCAAGATGACGTAGCAAATATTTTGAAGTAACGCCTTTGGCCTATGAGAGAGGCACTGCACTAATAAATGTGGAAGAATGCCAGCTCTGTGGAAATATTGACAGCTCTGGTGTAAAATTCAGTTTTTCCAATACCACTCCAGCTAAACAGAATGAATGGAACATTAGACTCTCAGGGCCTGTGGCTGCAGGTACATCACTCACTGAACACCTTCCCAGCTGTGCAGCTAAGGGGCAAAGGCCGATGTTCTGCTTAAAATCACAAGCCTACCGGCACTTCTTCTGCAGCAGGTAAGCTTCTTGCTACCTGCAGTATTAATTATTCACTGTGTAAATAAGTATTTTTATAATCTGTCCTGCTCCTCAATAATCAAAGTAGGCATCCTTCAAAATTGGGAACATCTCAAGGAGCAACTCCTCAGGAAATTGTTTAAATTTAATATGTCTAAGCTCAGTTTCCCATAGGCATTTATGGTGTAACTCTTCCATGGATAAATTCCCACCCAGGCCAGAGGGAAGCCAAATGCCCCTAAAGGATTTAAGTTTCCAGATATCATTCTGACTTTGACCTCCAGCATCCGTGAAGTCTCTTGTTGAGTGGCATAAAATGTTTCCTGCTCTCCGGAGATTAAGCATATTGGCTATCTACACTAATCCCCATCTGTCAAAGAAAAAAAAAAAAGAGAGAGAGAGAGCTGAGATCAGTAGCTGGAAAACAAGTGTCTCTCCAGCATAACACACACTCACTGGACCTTCAAGCCAAGCTATGCTTGGAGGTTTGCCACATCTTCTGTTTTCTCATGGACTGGATGTTGACAGCAGTTGAGATCCTCATATTGCCCAGACTCTCCTGACATGAGAACTGTACAGTGATTACAGATTAAGGGTGTTGGTTACATCTGTTTCAGGGCTGCTCCGCTCTCTCTGCTAACAAGCTGAACTGCCCCAGGCCAGTTCCCTGTTGTTTGTGGCTCTCCTACCTTTTCTCACACTTACTCACGAAGCAAAGCACAGATACTTGTTCTGCATGGAGCCTGGCTGCCGAACATATCCTTAGCAGCTCATGTCACCAGCTGGATCAGCTGGATTAGCGTACTACGCTCTTGCAATGGATCCTCAGCCTTGGCAATAATGGCAGGAGGGACAGATATAGTCATGGTGAGTTTTGAATATGATTAAATGCACGCAGGCTTAGGAGTGCATGACCCACACTAGTCCATGTTTGATAGCTTTTGCCTGATGTTTTGACTTATAAGCTCCCCTGCACATGATGGGTTTATATTTTCACTGAAATGATACAGTTTTCTTGTACATATCCCCTTTCTAAAATTAAAATGAGTAGAGAAACATCAAAAGCCTACATTCTTGCCCCTATGAAATGAGGGCATGAAGCAAAAAATAGAAAAGCAAGTGAATAAAGTTTAGAAAAATATGAAAGCAGAAGTAATGTGGGAATCTATGGAGAGAAAACAGTATATGGAAACTAATGATAAGTACCTAGGCTTATTCTCACATGAACCGTATATCTTTTTAAATACATTAAAAAAAAGATGCAAAAAAACTTGTAGGAAAGAGAAATCTACCTTGTGGCACAATACAAAGGAGAGGTGAGCCCAGGTAGGAGGGCCAGAAGCAGTTAATATTGCTGCTCCGCAGTTGGGTTTTGTTGTAGTGTCAGCTCCTTTCTGCCTCCCCTCGTGCTGCATTTGGATAGCACTCCTGCAGAGAGGGGCAGAGTGCTGGTCAAGGAGGGGCTCACACACCTCCTGTGAGCTTCTCGGAGTACTTTGTCCCTGCAGACCATTTGTCATCCAGTCTTATGTTTGAGATAAAAGAAATGAGCCATTTAAGTGAACTTTTCCCATCTTTTCAACACTCACTTTATTCAGGCCATCACAGTCAGGCAATATTGAGTTCTACACTCAGGAATATAATCTGCAGAAATCTTCAGTCTAATGGCAGTGCCAGGACGTTTAACTGGGGCTTAATTTTGGGAACTCACTAGGTCCCAGCTTATTTTAGCCTCGTTCTCTCCTGCATAGGATTAGAGTGCCTCTGCTGTCAAAATTACTAATAGACCCCTCAGGCAGAAACTGCTTCTCCTGTAATGATGTGTACTGTACTACTTCACATCTGGAGTGCTGCAGGGCCGCTCTTTTGGCTACCTCTCACTCTGTGGGGAAAGAGATGGAAAAATGACTGTCTTTGCTGGTACATCTTCAACATACTTTAGTTCAGTTTACATTAAATACCCAGGAGTGAGGACAGAATGACAGCTACTTTACTGTGTGAGCTGCCCAAAGGTAGACTCTGTTAATACAGAAGTTAGACAGTGTGACAGATAGATGGGAGATAAGCAAAAGGCTATTATCCCAAGGTAAAGTTATTTCAACATACTGCCAATAACCCCTACATATAATTTGGATGAGAGGTGGGAAAGGCATGACTTCAGCTGAGATCCTTTGACTGCCATCTACACCTTTCAGTGAGGCTCTGACACTCTATCAAAGACGGGGGGAAAAAAGAAAGATCAGTCTTTATATTCTGGGCAGATGTCCAATAAGAAACTCTAGCAGAAGATTAAAGTCTTTAACATGAAAGAGAGATCTAGTGCAATGTGTAATATCTAGCAGTTCTAAAAATAAGCACGTTTGTCAAGTCTGTAACAATCAGGCTGATTGCTAGCTTTGACAGCATGACATGCAGCTTGCAATCTGGCACAGAGTAAAAATGTTATTCAAATATCTCCACAGCCAGGCTGGCCTTTGCATTTAGTGGGAAGAGCCTGTATGGCTGTCTTGGCTGCATGCACCTACATCCTCTCCCAACTCATGACAACCCAGTTCCCAGCAGGATGGGGAGGTCTGGAAAAGCACTTTCTAAGGTGTATTAAAAAAATATCCCTGCCTGATCATGAATGTCTGAGTAGAGGCTTCTGATTGTCCCTGGCATGTCTGTGGGAGCATCACACATTGAGACTGAACTGTACAGACTGCTGCTGGGAGAACGATGAGCCAAGAAAGATGCTGGTTCTTCAGCAGTGTCAGAGCTGGGTGTAGGACCTCCCTGTGCCCCTAGACATTGAGAACAGCTAACGGGTCAGAGAAAGGGCTGCACACAGAGGATAAGGCTCTGTGTGCTGACTGACTTCACAGGATCTTTTCTTCTGAACTCCCCTGTGAGTAGGAAAGGAGCATTATATCATTTGCAAAAAATAGGGATGGGATTTGGGAAGGAAGAAAACTGAGGGGGAAAAGCTGTGTAACTTGACTGTAGCCACAGAGTGAACTGATGCACAAAGTAGGACTCACATATAGATTTACTCTCTTCTGGTGAGGGAGAACTAAATATAAGCCCAAGACACTGGACAACTGGCTAGTTTGTGCTCCTAGAGCAGCCTTATGTTTATGGCCAGAAATATGAGCAGTGGCCCTCAAAGGATTTCAGTTTGCTTTCTGGAAGGGAGCTGCTGTCTTTGGGCTGCATGGGGTCCCTAAATGGCAGTGCTCTGCTCCTGAGTTGACACAGTGCTTCTCTGAGTAAGGTGTCAGTGCACAGGCACCCCTTCTGCAGACACTGAGCCCCAGCCAGAGCTGGACTGAGACCAAAAATGAACTACATGACCTAATAAGGGAGCCCCAAAACAGTGGGCATTTGTTCTATCGGAGAGGTATGGTTGGCTCAATTTGATCTTCAAAGGAAAAAGATTTTAAAAACTCACTTCAGCTTTCATCTGCTCCTTACTGGGTATGAAATGGGGCAGTCGGTGGTTTCCATGAACCCAAGACCAGCAGCAAAATCTCTGGTTTTGAAATTCCAACATCCCATTCCCTGTCGCTCCTGGCTAACCTTCCTATGCACCCCATGAGTTCCACACTTGTACACTATTTCTTTCATTTCCAGGTGTCCTTCTGATCCTCTCCAATGCATGGGTTATTTTTTCTGCTTATTTTTTTTTCTTTCCATGAAACCAGAAACTAAAATCTCAATGTGAACATAGTATTAACCATCCTAAACCTTGTTTTAGGCCAAAAGAACAGCCGCATGAATTGCAAAGCTGATATTCTATAGCACTTCGTTAAAATCCTGGACAACTGAATGCAGATGCTCACACGACCAGAACTGCAGGCATTTGCAACCCTCCACATTAATAAAATTCTGAAATACTTTATTAAAACACTGCAGCTCCACCCACTCCCAAAGACACCTCTGGGGTTTGTGAGCCTGTGGAAAGAAAGCATCAGGCAACAGAACTATTTCTGGGTCTGGCAGGCGTCCTCTGATAACAAATAGTGGCTTTGATTCCTGTAGCTCTTTTGCTTCTTTTAAATGCAGAACCTTTGACTGCATACTTTCTTCCTGAGGCTAAGTGATGGTTCATACTCATTACTGCACATCACCTTCTGCAGCAAGTATCTTCTCATGCTCTCTTCCTGAGAAAATAAAACACAACCTTTGTCTTCCAGGGCAGGTCCTGTTTTTATGTAAATTGACTGAGCTGGGAAAAATACAAACGTTTTAGGCAAATACAGTCACAGGGGGTTGGCTTAGTGTCTCACTGTTTGTCCCTAGGGCTAGAATGAATGGGGAACACCCAGTTTCACTTAGAGGTGGGACAACAGAGTAAATTCATGTGATCTTTAACTGTTCCTCTGCCAATTCACAAGGCCATTGCTTGTGTGTTGAGAGCACATCCATCTCTGACGGATCTACAGGGAATTGTGCTATACTTGTTATAGGGAGAGGTGTTGGATATACTGGGTCTATTACACAGTCTGAAGTAGTTCAGAAACTTTATGTGATGAGAAATGACCTTGTGGTAGCATTTTTGAGTGAGGACTGGGAAAGTGTTCCCATACAAAAACATGTCCAAAATGTTTCTGGTTTCTGGGAAAGCCTTGTCCAATTCATCTTTATAAGGTAAAGAATTAGATAAATAGCTATAATTTACCCTTTCACTCACCCGTAAATGTGAATTGCAATTCCTTACCTCCTTGACCCTAAAAAGATACATCTGGGTTTAATGACTCTAATTCAGATGGTATTTTACCCACAGACTGTTGGTGACGGCAGCATTTCTCACATGGTAGGGTAAGGGTTTGTTACCCTGGGAGAGCAAATCCAAACCCATACCTAGGAACAGATCCAACGCCAGTCTAGCCAGTCTCCAGCAACCTACTTCATTGTCCAACTGCTTGAGTTCCGATGATTGAATATCCCGCCAGTGGTGTGTTTTTTGGGATCGCAGCTGTTACCCTGTGCTCACCAGGAGGACTGGCATATGAAGCTTTCAGGAGAGAAAGAAAGATCCTGTTCTCTGCCAGTTTCAATGCTGCTGTGTAAAGGTGTTGGAAGCAGAAAATCATGTCCAGAAACCACCTAGGCTAGAAGAATAGCCAAAACTTTTGTGAGAGTAGTTCACACTTTCAGCTGAATAAAGGCACTAATGTTTCCCCAGCACATTATTTCTGACATTTAAAAATGTCTGGCTTGATAAAAATTCAGTAAAACCTGGCTTTATTACAGTTGGTTTGAATTTCATAAGTGATTTCAGTGGAGCTAGAATTTTACCTTGGGCATACAGACTGGCTAATTAGCTATAAAAAATTTACCTATTCAAACTTACTCCAAAACGCTCCTGTAGACAGGTTTATGAGATGAGATGTAAGATCATATTGCCAGTTTGAGTTGAGTCATATGCTGAAAGCCCTTTCAAATTTAAGGCATGATACTTGGGAATAGGATGACAGCCCATTCCATTTCACTCTTTAGTAGCACATAATAGAGCAAGTGCCACCTGTTACAAGAGCTGTCAGCACTCTGTTCAGAGGAAGGGTGATTGAACAATGAAAAACACTTGTCTGATCCACTCAGGATTTATGCTGATATGCTTCTGAGTTCATTTTATTTTTTTAACTTTAAGAAAGCATATGAACATGAATGCATCTATCTACATCAATGACCTTTCCCTCTGAGATGGCAAATTTATTTTGCTTTTTATGCATCCTTTTAGTGCAAGTGTTTCATTCCATATCTACAAAGCTGCTTCCTCCATAATATTTAGTATTTAGTTAATATTATGATTTTTTTTTCCCAGCTCTTCCTCTACTCCCTGCTTACTTAAGTTGAAGAGGAGCAGTTTCCAGCCATGCTCAATGTGCAGAAGATGTGGTAGGGACTGCAGGTAATTCCTTCCTGAAAAAGTGCCAGAGAAAGGCACCTCCTTCTAAACAATCCTGCTTACCCTCACATGAAGGATGCATATGGCTAACTTCCATTTTTCCACGCTGTCTTAGCTTAAGGAGAGTATTTTTTCTCTCTTACTTACAAACAGATTTCCCGGAAGGCTTTGTGTGAATTGTGCCAGATGAACCTTATTTGTCAGGATACTCAGCACAATTACCATACGACACCTGTTTTGTTATGATAACATTTCCCATACATACAATCAATTCACAATAGTCGCTCAGAGCCCGAGGAATTGCTTCACTTCTTAAGTTTTGTGCCTGTTTAAATAAGCATTTAAAGTGAAGCAAAGTGGAAATCTCAGCGTTTGATCAGGTTCTGGTGAGTAGCCCAAGAGGCTGCTCTGAAAACTGAGGAGACTGCAGATGTGCATTCCTTCCCACCCCAGACATACTTGGAGGGAGGAGGATGGTTGAAATGCAACGGATGAAGAGGCTACTACTTAAGTCATGATCTTGCAAAGACCTTCAAGCAGGTGAACTTTTAGGGCTAACCAGAACCACCCTGAGTCCTCAGTTTCCAGTGCAACTCTGAGCTACTCACTGGAATCCAGTCAGCAGGCCCAGCTGTGTTTGTACCATCAAGCTGCAGTGCTGTGGACCAAATCTGAGCCCTAGCTGCCTCTGCAGCCATGAGAGAGCCTCCTGCAGTTTTGCTCTGACACATGCAAGCCAGCCCTTCAGGGAAGGGGTGGAGGTGGAGAAGGTGCTGGTGGGAGGCCCCTGTCCTCCCTGCATGTACAGAACCAGTGTCAGGAGGCCTTTGATGTGGGGATGTGATCAGTGCTTCCACCCTCTTCGGCACTTCTGAAGACAAGGAAGACATCTTAAAGGGAATTTTCCCTTGCAGCTCAGCACATTGATCCTTGTGATGTGTGTGAGGGAGGCAGGCCATGCATCCATTACTCTGTGTCTTCTGCCATGCACCTCTGTGAAGATCCTGCCTCCATTTTCTCAATACAGTACCCTGTAAGTACTGCCAAGTTGCTGTTATGCTCTCCCAAAGCCACCTCTTCCCCATGTTGAACCTCCCCTAGCTGGGAAAATCACAGAATCACAGAACTGTGGGGGTTGGAAGGGACCTCCAGAGATCATCAAGTCCAACCTCCCTGCCAAAGCAGGCTCCCTGGCCATCTCAGCAGACCCCTGTGGAGCTTCCTCTAGCTTGTGCATTTCTTTTGTTGTGGAATCCAACACAGAACTTCACGTGTCATTTGTGTATTTTTTTTTTCCATTTCAGTTTGATTTATGTTGTACAGATACATCAAATCTTCTGTTTGGTTAATCTTTTTTTTTTTTTAAGAATCAAAAATCTTCAAATCTATTTCCAAGATGATGTCTTATTTTTCCAAAAGTTTACTGAATCACTGTGGGAAAACTCTATCAAAACGCTGGATTTCTGCATGCAGTTGTTTTTCAATTAAAAAAAAAAAAAAAAAGCTTATATGTAAAGATGTGTCAGCGCAAAAGCTGATGAAGCTGAAGAAGTTGTTATATTAAGGTTGAGATCTCTGAGGGGATGAATTCTTATATCATAGAAACTGGCATGTCAGTGAGCCACGGGTTGCAGCTGACAAGCCGATCCTGAATAAAATCTGGCAACTCAGAAGGTATAAATGGATTAAAAAAACAATTAGGAAAAAAATTATGAAGAAAAAGCCATCAAGAATAATTCCATTAGAAATGATGTATGTACAGCCTTCTGCTTAGGATGTCCTTATAGCATGGATTGCTGAATACTGTGGAGATTTACTGAATAAAAATATACTTGTCCTTATATATACTCTTCCCCAAACAATTGGTGCTGGACTCCAAGCAAGGCTGGGCAGGACTACATGGATCAATCCTTGCTCTGGCACAGTCCTATCACTGAGTTCTCACTTTCTCACATCATGCAAGCCATCATCAGTCACACAGCTCTTCCCTATATAGCAGAGGCTACTGTACTTCCCTAATTTTCAAAGGAAGCCATGCAAAGCTTTATTTACATACATCTTGTAAAATACAGTCTGTGGGATGTAAAGCATGGCTGTGCTCGACTTCTGTAAAAATATCAATTTAAGACATCCCAACTAACATCAGTCACTAAGAAAAATGCATTTAAATGTCTATGCTCTAACTTGTTTTTGTACAAGAAATCACATGTTACTGATGCACATTTTGTTTTGAACTACAGACTTCAGACTTTTTCCTCCCTGCGAGGCATACTGAGCTACCACTGCTGAGCAGCGTGGAGATTTTAGCAGGCACAGTTCGCAAAGAACCCCCTGGAAATCTCATCAGTGTGTCAAGACTGATGTTATTGATGTATATGGGGAGACTTCTCATTCCATCCCCTGCTGCTCCTTTAGAAACCCAGAGGATTGTTAACATGGTTAGAGAGAGTTCATGAACTCTGCTCTGTATGAATGCAAAGTATCTGGAACATTGATATGGAAGTGGGGACTCTCTTGCCTTTGTTTCTATTCATGTTCCCTTACATAATATTTTAATGATTAAGAACCAGATTTAGCCCTCTGATATGCCTGCTGACCCCTCTGAAGTCACCCGGCTGTTACCAAACAGAGAATTGAATCCTGACTCTTGTAAAAATGAGGTGATAAAAATCCCAGCTCTCTCAACTTTGTAGATCTTTGAAAGAAAACTATCCCTTTCAGCTTCTGCCATGTACTATTATTCAACTAAAAAGAGGAAAAGGAGTTTAAAAGACACAGCCCAATCCCATGGATCTGGCTTTCATGATGGAGGCATAAGCATAGGGTAAGTTTCTTATTAGTTTTTCCACTGGGCAAGTGAAAGTGGAATGAGAACCCTGCGAAGGATCTCAAAGACATAGGGGCTTCTAGCAGCCAGAGGTTCAATAGCGGGAGCTGAGCTGTGCCTTCAGGAAGTATACTGCAGCATCAGAGTTTCTCCAGGAATGTCAAATTGCTCATTGAGCCACTGGTGCAGTGTGAATCACTGAGGTGATCATGAGGTATGACACAAAGCAGGGAGCTGAAACAGTCCAAGCCTCACTTGAGATAAACCACACTTTTTACTGGAATAGGTCTGGTTCCCCACCCTGCCATTGGCTGCATCTGTTGCCTCCTCTACCTCTCTGGAGAGGTTCTACAGATCTTGGTAGGTTGGTTCCCACCCTTCCCCTGCAGGATGCTCCCACTTCTCCAGTTTGGCCTCAGTGCTGTCTGGGAACTCCTGAAAGAGAGGCAGGTCGATGGTGTCACCATACAGCTGCCTGTATACAAGGCACTGCTGGAATTCCCCTTCCTTCTTGCTCATGCTTCCTTTTCTTTCTTTCTTTCTTT
>PPHD01015630.1:0-15989 GCA_002909625.1 Bambusicola thoracicus
CAATTTGCTTCTAGATTTTTCTAGAAGCCACTGGTCCTTAAGGAGATTGAAGATGATAGAGTCTGTATATTGTGATATGCTGCTATCATTTTGTTGGATGTTAGCATGGGAGGGGAGGGAAAAGTGTATATTGTTACCTTGATGTTGGGAAAGGAAATGGGATAGTGTTGACAGCCTTAACCTGGGCAGACACAACTGTTGCCATTCCATATGAGCAATATAAATGCAGGCATGAGTATTCAGCAGAGTAAAAGCAGTGCAAGAAAACCTAGATACAGTCAGGTGTTTCTGACTGACCATAGTCCAATGCCTAGCACAGATCATGTTTAATTAATTGCAGGATAAAGATCATCCTTTTTTGTTGAATTGTTGGAACAATCCACTGAATGACCATATAATCTCTTTAAGACACTGTCTTACCGCTACGTTCCAGCTCTTACAAATGCATTGTTTCCCTTGAAGTTTTATGTTACGTTATTAAATAAATGAGCCTAAAAAAAATTAGCACAGGTAACCAAAAGTTTTTAAAATGCAATCCTAATAGGCTGACAAGATCCCTTATTAGTTTCATTAGAATTTTCAATGAAAATGTTATGCATTTCCTTCAGTACCTCTGTACTTTGCCAGTAAATTCTGCATAAGTTGCTACCTTACCTACTTTTTCTGTCAGGAAAAATGAGGATGCTAAGTAGTACTGTCTGTGTGCAGAAAAACTGTATTCTACAACTGACAAGGAACATGATGAGCAAGCAGCATGCACAGCCTCCTTTAAGACAACAGGAAGCTTTAAATCAAAAGGCTGTTACTTTTCTGTGCCCAATAAGAGGTAGGGTAGTCTTTGTATCTTTCCAGAGAGCTCAACTGTCCATTTCTTTATTCAGTCCTGTGTGATTTTTCTTAGGTACTGCGTTCTATTACACGACAAGTACAAATATTTCTATCCTGATAAATGTTTAGGACAGGGAGCTGAAGCTGTGGTGGTCTGTCTCTTTTGCCTTCCATTGTAATGGTATGAAACTTCTTCCAATCTGCAGTTTTTGAGCAACGTACCTTAAACATGTAATAGAAATGGCATATGGGTACAGCAAAAAGGGAGACCTGGTGAGGAAGAAGAGTAGAAGGAAGTCTGCAACAGCAGTCAGACCGGACAGAGATCTTGTTCTGGTGACAGGAGTGAGTGTGCTGGAGGTGTGTGGTGGCTGCTGGAGTCTCTCAGGCAGTGATCTCATGACTCCTGTAAACAATTCTGGAAAAATGTATTCAAGTGTAAACACTCTTTGGAAGTCTTTAGAAGGTGAAGTCTCCAGAAAATTCTGTACCATTCATGCAGCTCAGACTTGCCACAGAATAACATAGGTCCCCAGACCAGTAGTATTTCTGGAAATATTGACTCTAGTTTCTCAAAGTCTTGTCACTCCATAGTGCCAGGCAAACATTTTTATCCCAATTGTTGGTTCTCAGGAATGTTCTTTTTTTTAGAGGGAACTTGATCTCTGCTAAGGTAGTTGCTGTATAGTCACGTACAAGGTATCTATTGAATGGTTAATAACAGGCTGTGTATGCATCTGAAAAAATAAACAGAAAACCCTCAGGCTATATATTGCTGATGAGGAACCTGAAATGGAACATCATAATGTGTTCCAAAAAAGAAGTATTTCATACCTTTTGGATTAACAGACAATTAATTATCAAGCAGTGATTTTTAGGTATTGTATGTTGCCTCATTTAGGATCAGTCTTTTAGTGTAGCAGAGGTCAGATTTGCTCTTGAGAGTGCATTATGCAGTATGGAAGAGACTCCAGTTCACAGCAGCAAATTGTATGTTACAAGCATGTTAAGATAATACAAATATACCAAAATACCATTTTGAATGCCAGTCTTGGGAAATACATATGTAAGACAGAAACATTCATAGTAGAAATGAGTACATCAACTGAAAGACTTAATGACTTCAAAATTGTCAGTGGAAATCCTATCAGAAACTGTAAGAAAAACAAATATGTTTTCACTGTTTTGTCCTTTGTGGGTGTATCAGTATCATGCAATTGTGCACTAGAGGGAAGCAGTTTTGGTTTTATGGTTGCTTCTCACTTAAGATGCACCAGAACATCTTAATGTGATGGCTGAGACGCAGGGACTGTGACCCAAGAGCTTGGTAATGGGATATGGAGCCTTTCGCCTACAGGTCATAGGTTCAGGTCTGCCTCAAGTTAAGGATGACTAAAACTTGTTACCGCCTAACAGCTGCTCATTGCTCTCTGGGGAAGGAGAGATTGTGATTCTCGCAGCATGCTGATGGTTAGTGCTCTCTTGATGCCCTTGGGAAGGACAAAACATTCTGTAACTTCACCAGCTTCTGATTGAGTCTTTGGGAAGTTCAAGAGAAGCAGCAGCATGGTCAGTGGTAGAGGTGGCTGACAGACGGGGATATTGGTATGGGGACAAGTGGAGATGCTCTCCTCTTCTGTGGAAAAGCTGCTCAGGAAAGAAGCAGTGCTCATCAACAAAGGTGCTGGCAAGAAAAATGTCTTCAGTTGAACACTAGCCTTCACACGCATGTTTAAGCATTAGAAACTGATATATTAACTGAGATATGGTTCCAGGACACTGATGTTATTATTGTGTCTTGATAATTTTTTCTTCTTTTTAAAATTTTCTTGGTAGCTAAATTTTGCAGAAAACATGGTATCATTTCGAGTAGACAGACATCTAAAGTCTGTTGACGCCACTTGAAGGATAGTGTACTGACTACTGCCTTGTATTACCATTGGCCATGAGACAACGTGCAGATCTGTTATTTAAATCAGTGTTATGGCTTGCAGGCATCTGTGCCACCAACTCAGCTGACTGTGCACTAAATCTGATAATAACGGACTCAAGTGCTATCCAAGTGATTTCTCATATATCAGAAAAGGATAATGAAGTATGAGTTTTGTCACCAAGATGTTAAAGGGAAATAGTTCTGTCTTTGATAGTAAATAACATCAGAAATATTGGTACTTCATGTCATGTATACAACAGAACTCCATTGCATTTCTAGTACTGTTGTCACCAAATATAAGAAAATAGAGCCCATGAAGGAAAGCCACAAAATACCACCATTTTATTCACTGATTTTATTTTCCATTACATCATTTGTCCTATAATGTTTTTCCATATAATCGTGCCTTTGGCAGTCAGCATTTTCCTCTGCAAGTTTACAGATTCTTTGTATATGACTGTTACATTGTGTAAAATATCTGTGTTTGCCCATGGAGTTATCTCTGCTCTATTTGGCAGAGTAAATGAACATAATGGACCTGTCAAATAATAAAATGGTGTAATGACTTCAGAAAAATGCAGAAAGGACCTACTGTTGAGTTCTGGAATATGTGCCCATGTTCCTGGATGGTTCTGCTATTCCTGTTTTGAATGAAAAAGGGGGAAAAACAGCTTCTGTTCTTTTGGCTGACTTGTGTGATGCAGTTTTAATTAGCTAAATCTGCCTTGTTCTGTGAAGTTAATGTGGTTTGACAGGACCTTGATTAGGAAGCGAACGTTTCTGTTGATAGTAAACAGTTGGTCACTTTCAGCAGAGATAGGGATGTCAGCCTTTGTCTTGCATGACATATGATTTGTTGTTTCAAGTCCCAGCTAAATTGAAAAGTAAAGCTCAAGCAGAACGGGAGAGAAGATAGTACCAAAAGTAGATGTTTATGAGAGAGTCCACAGTCCTCATAAAATTGGGTCTTTATTGTCTTTACTGGCACAGACACAAAGAGGAAGAAAGGTATTTTGTCTTCTGAAATTCCTGCTGTCTGAAGAGCTGCAAAAGAAGCTCTGGTTCTGTGACACACAGGCTAGGGTAACTGTGGTTCTCTACTCGCTGTTCATATTACTGTAAGAAAGAGCAAATTTTATTAGCGTATCATAAGAGTACTGGATGGGGGGAGAAAGACAGCAGTGATCATGAATGTTAGGCTGTTGAGTGAAAGTGCTGGAATTATATAGAAATCCACCCCACAAAGAAGGTATGACAAATATGATACAAGGGTGTGCAAACTAACTTTCAGTCTCTGGTTACCATTTGATATGAAGGTTTACTTGAAACTGTATTTAGTTGTGGTTACTCTACTTATAACAGTAAAAACATCTGAGGCAAAATCTTAGCTGTTTCTAGTGTTTTATTTGTGATACAATTAAGCAACTTTTTGTTGTTGTTGTTATCACGCATATGCAGTGGTAAAAGGGATGTTAGGAAGTTATAAAGGGAACATAGGTGAGGAAGTTGTACTTTCATTTATATGTTTTCTTACTGCAAGCTGACCATTGTTACTTGATGTGAAGGAGATAATGCCACAAATGAAAGACTGAGAAAATGGAGTGTGTTGTGGAAATACTTCTTCAAAGAATTCATGATCTAGAAATTAAGTGATGCCTCATGTGAAAATGACGATATGATTTAGTTGCTGATGGTCTGATTCTGACAGTTTTAACCATGCCCAGTTTCTTTCCTGGTGGTCCACTTAGCCTTAGGGATTGTGTGTGTGTGGGTTGAGGGCCCACTTATTTTAAGAAGTATGCTCCTGGCTTGTTCAGACTTGAGAGTGTCATCTCCCGTACTGCCAGCTAGTTACAGATCAGTATATGTCCTAGGAAAACACAGATGTGCGTGTCTAATTTCTCTTCACACTGTTGCAGAACTCAACTTCAACAGTAATTCAGATAATCAGTGCCAAGGTGACTGGGGCAGAAAAAAATGTAACATAGCAGGTCTGTAGTTTGGATTTAACAGATGAAAACAAGGTGTTTATGCTATTTTAGTTCTCCTTATCTGAACGTGGTCTCGATTCAACTAGTAAGCTGAATTAATTGCCCCCTCCTTTTATGCACTTGTTAGATAGACTATGTAGGAGGTTATATAGAGTATACAAACTCTAGCTGAATTCTGATCTCTGAGTGGGAAGATTATTTTCCATTCTTATGTAATATTTCTGGCAAGAAAAATTGAATATGGCTCCCTCTAGAGCCTGTCTGCTTTGCAGTTTCCTACTGCCTTTTCCTTTCCTTCTTTAAAACCGTGTTTTGATATGAAGCACACTGTTCAGCTCATTTGGATTTATAAAACAGTCACTGTGTATTCATTGTATCCTGCATCAGAGAATATTATGCAGGTGGAGAACTACTGGGGCAGATACACTATAGATGGTACTTCCTGCTACATTCAAAGCTAATTTTCTTAATGTTAACTTGATATTTTTTATTTGGAAGATGTAGCACTGATCACCTACTCTTTCCTTCCTCACTTTTTTAACTGAAGAGAAGCATTCCGCTTCTGACTGCCAGATTATTTAGGAGAAGCGTATAAATTAAAGCCATTTATCTTGACGTGTGCTATTGGAGCAGTCTGTTCATACAAGTATAAGTAATTGTGACAAAGAAGTATTCAATCTAGTCCAGAAGAGTTATAGAATCATAGTGTGGCTTAGGTTGGAGGGAACCTTAAAATCATCTATTTCTGATCCCTTGCAGTGCGCAGGGCTGCTCTCCACCAGCTCAGGCTGCCCAGGGCCCCATCCAGCCTGGCCTTGAATGCCTCCAGGGATAGGGCATCCACAGCTTCTCTGCACAGCCTTTGTCAGAGCAAAGAATTTCTCCCTAACATCTAAACTGAATTTCCCCTCTTTTAGTTTAAAGCCGTTCCCCCTTGTTCTGTCAATCTCAGACCATCTTAAAAGTTGCACCCCCTCCTGCTTGTAGGCTCCCCTCAGGTACTGGAAGGCCACAATGAGGTCTCTATGGGGTCTTCTTCAACCTGAACAAACCCAATCCCTCAACCTTTCTTCACAGGAGAGGTGCTCCAGCCCACTGATAACCTTCATGGAGCCTCCTCTGAACCTGCTCCAACAGCTCCACATCTCTCCTATACTGGGGGCCCCAGACCTGGACACAGTACTTCAGATGGGTCCTCAGGAAGTGCAGAGCAGAGGTGGGGAATCCCCTTCCTCATCCTGCTGACCACCCCTCTTCTTACGCACCCCAAGATACTGTTAGCCTTCTGGGCTGTAAGTGCACACTGCTGGCTCTTGTCCAGTTTTTTGTCCACCAGGATCCCCAGGTCCTTCTCCTCTGGACTGCTTTGAGGGAGTTCTTCTTCCAGTCTCTACTTACATCTGGAATTGCCTTGACCCAGGTGCAACACCTAGCACTTGGCCTTGTTGAACTTCATTAGATTCTCTTGTGCCCACTTTTTGAGCCTGTCCAGGTCCCTCTGGATGGCGTCCCTCCCTTATATTGTTTGTTTGTTTCATATTTACAGAAGATTTTGTTTGAAGCTTTGGTTAACACATCAATATTGTATGATTTTTGCAGTATTACTAAAGTGAAGTTCTTACTAGTTTTAGTTACTCTCTGATGTTTTTGAGGTAGATTAGTCCGTGCATGTACCATAACTTTTCTGGCTGGAGGATGCTTATTGTGGTTGTACAGTCAACAAAGTACAGCTGGAAAAAGTACCATAGTGAGATAGCAAAGGAATAAACAGAGAAGGAATGCTCACCCTTACCCAAAGATTTAGGCTTGTGATGAAAAGCTCCACAAAGAAGGGATCTACAGAAAGAGATTCTTCCTCACTGTTAGTCAGCCCTTAAATGGGGTCTAGGAATTGCTTTCACCTGTGCTCCCATGGCTGACCCAGTTCTTGCCTCAGGTGATCAGTCAGTGGTTCAGGCCGTGACTTAACAGTTCCCATACAGTGGTCATCACAAATAAGTGAATTTTGGCTAATACAAAACTGTTGACATTTTTACATCAGTTGGTGGACGAGTGAGTCAGGAGTTAAACTACACACGGCAGAAGATTGGAGAAGAGGCCATGTTTAACCCCCAGCTCATGATTCAGACTCCACAGGAAGATGGAACTAACATACTAACAACAGAAGCACTCCGACAGCACCTTGACTCTGCACTTCAGGCCAGCAGAGTACATGTATATATGTACAACAGGTAAGCAGATAAGCAGAAATTTTCTTCGTGGTATGTAACTACTGAAAATTGGACTCATGTTTTCCTCCACATATTTGTAAGTGATTAGAACTTTTGAGCCTTTATTTTAGGACTTTCTGATTTTTCTGCCACTGGTAAGTAGTTTTGGAAGAGGTTCTGAAAGTGTACTCCTGTGAGCAGTTGTACAATATTCAGCAGTTGTCTTCCTTAAGAAGTGATGTTTGTGCTCCCAAATACTGATGGTATTTTTAATATTGAAAAGCTTTCTGTGTTAGAGATGTATTCATTCACTGACACACCATCTTGAATCACATAATGACTCTAAACACTAGTACAATTTACTGTCATTCCACTAGTTTGTGTATAAAGGGAGATGAAAATCTGTGCGAAATGTCATCAGATCGAATAACAGTTATTCAGTAACATAGGTAGTCATAATAGAGTTGACCTTCAGAGTGGCTATGTGCGCATACTGAAGACTGGGAACTGTGTGGTATCCAACAACAACAAGTGCTAAAACTGCACCTTACCACCTTTATACCAGCTTTGGACTACTGAGCTATCTCCCTGAAAAGTGGTTCTTCCAGGGTTACTGCTTATGTGATGATGTGCCTAGGGATGCTGTCTGAGGCATGAAACCCAGTATCTTTCAGGATATCTTTTCACCGTATCCAGCTGATGCCTGAGTCAGCTTGTGCTCAGGCTCTAACTAGCTTTTACCTGGATCCTGCTTTGTGTTAAAGTGCCAGAAGTCATGTCAGTAGAATTTGTAATATAGCTGAAAAGGCGGGGGAGAAAGCCTGATGGCTTCTTTCCCTCCTGCATGTGTGAATCGGTTTAGGAATATTCTAGTCCTCTAAGCCTCAAGATGACTTGCCTTTTGGTTGCATCAATGAATGATAAGTGAAGTTACAAGTGGTCTTATTTATATGAAGTCAAATTTCTGTCCTTTTTAATAACGTCAGCCAGTCTGCTCACCCAAAAGCAGCTCAAAGAGTTTAGAACAACCGAAACAAAAATATCTATTCTATAACAACAAGAAGAGCTTTTTGTGTGAGGCGTGGTATATCTACGTTGAATAAAATTTGCCTTCCTCATTGGTTTGCTACTTGAACCAATAAGTGAGTACAAGTTGTAATTTTGAATGTACACTACATTTAAAAGAACTTTCCAGTTGTTGTAGAAGAAAAATATTTGTTCTTCTTATTACAGACAATGGAAGTTGGAACATTTATGTTATAAATCAGGAGAACTCATCACAGAAGCGGGCTACATGGACCAGGTATGCATAGCAGGCATTTACTTATAAGCTTTTTCTATAATCATAATTCAACTTATGCTGATCAGATTATATTCTAGTCTAACTGTGTATTTACCACTTCTCATTTTGACAGATTATAGAATATCTTTATCCTTGCTTAATTATCACTCCTTTGGACTGCTTCTGGGAGGGAGCAAAGCTACAGTCAGGAACTGCCTATCTATTGTAAGAATGCTTTTATTTAACTTTTTAGTCTGACTAATTTTAATTCTGTAACTATGTATGATTTTGGGTTGCATTTTGACTGTTCATTGAAATTCTGGTTTAACAGAAAAATAAAATTACAGTGTCTCTACTGAAAATATGGATCAACTTTTTTTTTTTTTTAATTGAACAAATGTATTTTTGTTTCTGTAAGATGATTTGAGGGATCAATTTGATTTCTGTATTGTTTTTCTCACTCTGCTAGCATGCAGAAGCAGCTCTAAGTTCTCAACCTAAACTTTAAGGGCTTTATGCTTCTTTGGGAAATAAACTTGTCTCTTTTTTTCTTAATTTACAAATAACATTGATTAATTGGAAACTTTATTTCTAAGAAAATTTCTGGGGTTAAATCTCAGATCTTTCTAAAGAAAAAAAAATCCTTTGCTTATGAGATCATTGAAGAAACTATATATAGTATTTTTTATGGGTGGTTTATCATAATTTATAAGTGTGATATTATATGAACTGAATCCTTCAAACAGTTAATTGTTGAATATGTACAGGCATTTTCTGTTAATTATGCAAGGGTTAGTCTTTGAGCTATTGTTTCTGTTCTGGTTTGCCTGTCTCTGTAAAAGCAATTTGCAATGACTATCACATAACCTTTACTGTACATTTCTAGATGGAGAATGTACAGGGTTTGTGTTTTCTGGTTGGGAGAATCGGAATAATAATTTAAGCCTGGTTAAGCAGATACAGTGTGGTTTGAACCACAGAATAAGGCAGCCAAAATCCATTCTAGTCTATCAACATCAAAAATTCAGAAGTGGGGGGTGGGAAATGTGACAGCGATAGTAATGGCAGCCATAGTAGCAGGAGAGCTTGCTAGTCGATAGTCAAGCTGTCAGGGCATTTGAAGGAGCATAGGAATGTTATAGATAAACAAAGATCAGCTGTATTGATTGATTACATCTGCAAAACTATTTGAGTAGGAAGAGGTAATCTGATACTATGAGAAAGGCTTTCTTTCTTCAGCCCCCTCTTTTCTTTCCTTCTCCCCTCCCCCTGATTCTATGAAGTAGTAGCTGGCCGTTTTCTTATTATTTAGGTGCTTGATAATTTATTTTCCTTTGCTTGTAAATAGAAGTACTTTTTACTTGTGAATATGTTGTATTTTATGCAATAACTTTGTAAAACCTGAGGTTTTTTTTTTTTTTAAATGACAGCAAGGCTACAAGAAAAGCACATAAACAAATATAATTAAAATATGCCTTATTTTGTATGAAACGGCCTTATCAGCAAAGGTAATAACTTAGAAAACATACTTTAAAGAAAAAAACAACAATCCTCAATTATTTGTGTAAATATGAATTTTAAAAGTATGTTTCTTTTGGTACTTCTTTTGTCTTCCTTTATTTTAATCATTCATCTCTGATTTATTTTGCAGAGGGAAGCCTCCTTTGCAGTGGATCAACTTTGACCCCTTAGAATTCTTGGAAGAGTTAAAGAAAATAAACTACCAAGTGGAGAGCTGGGAAGAAATGCTGAATAACGCAGAGGTTGGTCATGGCTATATGGATCGACCTTGCCTGAATCCTGCTGATCCTGATTGCCCAATCACAGCTCCCAATAAAAATTCTACCAAGGTTAGTTTTCTTGTGCTTGTCTGTATCTTTTACTGGGGAGGCTGGAGGCCGGGAGGGGAGAAGAAGCAGTATGTAGGTCTAATTGCTGACTGATGTTACCTGCTGCTGAAACAGAGTCACTAACTTTCTGTCATTCTGTGATGCAGTAGTTAATCCCCCATATTTAGAGTCATAGTACAGTTAGCGGCTGGCCAAGCATGTCAAAGTGGCAGTGTAGCATTTCAAAAGACTTAATTCCTCAGATAGAGATAACCACGACTGAAACGCATCTGCTCTGTATGCTCACACTGGACAGCAAAGCCTTCCTTCCTTCAGGTAGGGCCAATTTTGTTTCTTTTGTGAATAATTTGAATTAATGTTCCCCAGTTTTATACATCTGTCTTTCAGTCAGGCTTTGGAAAATTTACTGTTTGGTCAATTATTACATGACTGATTTGTCTACTTGAGTTGCTGAGCATAATTTCTCTTTTTAGACCTCTTACACAATCCTTAATATCAGTTATTTTATGGCATGGAATGTTGATTTATGGTACAAGTTTGTCTGAAGTTATGCAACTGATTAATTTCTTCCGTATAACTTTTTCTAGCCTCTTGATGTAGCCCTTGTTTTAAGTGGTGGATGCTATGGACTATCAAGAAAGTACATGCATTGGCAGGAAGAGTTAATTATCGGTGGTACAGTCAAGAACAGTTCTGGTAAACTTGTCAGGTAAAGAAACAAATGGTTAAAGAAAATTTTAAAGTTTTTCCCCGTTAGGGTTTGTTTTTCAGGGTGCATGTGTATTTATCCTTCATGTGTATTATGAACCATTTTAGGAGGACATGCACGCCTCAAGAAAACAGAATTTAAAACAGTGATTAGATAATTGTTTGATTGACATCATTACCTGCTTTTAACCTCAGAATGATAATATACGTTTCTCAGAAAAAGGGTTTTTGTTTTTTTTTCTGGCAGCTTTGTTGTTTGGCAAGCCTGTATAAAATATTGAACAGTGTTTGAAAGACCAAACAAATGAGCATTTTTTGAAATAGTGTCAAAGGAAAGAGGGGGGAAATATATAGGTAAAGTACTAAGCTTTTTGTTTAGAATCAGTATGGAGAAAAATGTATTCTTTATGTTATTACATCTTGAATATATTTTTATCCAATAAAATACTTTTTTAGTCTTAAAGAAGTCAAGGAAGTTGGGACTTCAGTGGGGGAAAAACCTATGGAAGAGAACTATTCTGAAAAATATAGGACACAGTAAGCTAAATGAAGCACAATTATCACATATATAATAGAGATGTTTTTTACTGGAAGTCTTAGTATGCATTATGAACTTTTTTTTACATTTCCACCAAACACTGAAGAGTTATTTATTGCAGTAAATTGTTCACCAATTAAGCCAAAAAATATGCTTTTAGTGAAAAATAAAGTAGCTTCTGTAGTTTCCTAAATTGTTGGGTACATTTGCATGTTGTGGAAAGTCACCATGGATAATTGTTGCCATTGTGTATCCTCCCAGTTTGCCAGACACCAGGAGTTAAATATGGCATTTCTCTTGAATAGTTAAAGAAGACCAAGGTTTTCAAATGACAAATTACCAATGGCGTTTACAAGATCTTACAGAAATAACTGTTCTTGTGTCATCTTCATAGTAATATGTCATCTGTTAATCATGATCCTTATAATTAATTTGTAGGGTTACATTCTTTGCTCCCCAAAGTGTGATCCTATGAAAAATAATGGCGAAATAAACTTCAGTGAAACTAAGTTTAACCTCAGTACTTAAAAGATCCATACAGCTACACCAGATACATACTCAGAGTAATTATACTCTATTCAATTTTAATATGAATATGTGCTCTATAAAATCAAGAGCTCCTTATATATATAAGCTCCAATAAGAGCTCCTATAAGCTGCTATTAGGCTCTCATTTGGAATTTCATGCCATGAGAATAATTTACAAAAAATATTTACTTTATGCCTCTTCCTCCCTTATTTCTATCTGTTACAGTGCCCAGGCTTTGCAAACCATGTTTCAGTTAATGACTCCTAAGCAAATGTATGAACACTTCAAGGGATATGAATACGTTTCACATATCAACTGGAATGAGGATAAAGCAGCAGCAATTCTGGAAGCCTGGCAGAGGATGTATGTCGAGGTAAAACTGAAAATAACCTAGATACCATAGTATAAAATGTTACGGAGATTCACTGTCCCTTGTTATAGCTTTTTACAGTATTCCTTCGAAGAGGATGCTTAACTAAAACTGAGTTATTGCCTCCCAGTTTTGAAGTTGATTTAGTCTCTTTTTTAATTGAGAAGCTGCTTGGTTATTCACATATGTGAAGCCTGGAAGGCTTTACTGTTTGATGTTTTGAACATTTCTGCTTTGCTGAGAGTGAGAAGGGACTGAAGAGCTACTTGGGATTTAAACGCAATTGGTTAGCATGATAATTCTAAAGGTGTCTGGAAAATATTAGCTAGTCATCGATTGCTGTCCCAGCAACAGTCCGGGTAGGGAGACCATGTGATGGTGCCTGGCCTTTGTGTCCCAAACTGTGACCTCTGCTGTGCTGCTTCTGACCTCTGTGAAATGGCCATGCAGTGGGGGAAAGAGGAGTGTTCTGAAGAGCATGCTGGCCTTGGATTAAAGGCAAGACTCATTCAACAGCAAAGTTATGGAAAGAGAATACCTTACACTGAAATTGAAATCTGTGAATACAGTAGACTTTCCTAAAGCATGCAGATTCTTACTTAATAAACAGTAGCTTTCAGGAAGTAGTTATGGAACATAGTTCATCTAGAATCAGTGAAATCTCTTGTGTAAGGTATATGCTATAATAGGAACATAAAGGCAAAAACAGTTTCAGGTATTTGCTGTAGAAAATTTTGTTTGGTTGGTTTTGTTTTCATTTACACACAACTGCTTTTTTATTTTTCTTTTCCTAGGTTGTTCATCAAAGTGTTGCACAAAACTCTACTCAGAAGGTGCTTTCCTTTACTACAACTACCCTGGATGACATCCTAAAGTCATTTTCTGATGTCAGTGTTATCAGAGTAGCTAGTGGCTACTTACTAATGGTAATAAAACAAATAATATTTATTTGTTTCTAGAAGTAGAGCATGGCTTAAATATCTGCTTCATTCTTACCAGTTAATAGTCCAGAGCAGTTTTTTCATACTTAAAAAAAAACTTGCCATTTTTTAAGTTTTGTCACTTCGGTGTAAAATACCTAATGTGTCTATTCTGTTTAAAAATGCTTGTGAAGTTGTGTATGTGGAAGAGAGGGGTTTCACTTTTTAAAAATGATCCATTCTAATACTTTGCTTTTTTTTTTTTTTCTTCCCCTTTTCCCCTCACCCTGATCCTTCCTTTCAGCTTGCCTACGCCTGTTTAACAATGCTGAGGTGGGATTGTGCCAAGTCTCAGGGTGCCGTGGGGCTGGCAGGAGTCTTGTTGGTTGCACTGTCAGTGGCCGCAGGCTTGGGTCTGTGCTCACTGATTGGAATTTCCTTTAATGCTGCCACAACTCAGGTATTTAGGAGCCAAAAGTCTGATTGCTAGTCCTGTTAGTGAATAAACATGTAAGAATATTTCTGTTGCTGATTTTCACTTACGCTTTTCTCCTATCTAGTAACTTGAGCTATGAGAAATTAAGTGATGATGATGCCCAGTGATATTAAAGAAAGACAGATACTTTGTGGTTTATATAGTTATTAGATTATGTATACTTTGTTTTTCTGTGTCTCTGCGTAAGTCAAGAGTGTAAAGTTAATTCAACTAACCACGTAATAGCAAGCTGCATGGTAGATCATAAAACAGAAGTAATTGTTTTTACTTGTTTTGTGTTTCCCCCAAGGTTCTGCCTTTTCTTGCTCTTGGAGTTGGTGTAGACGATGTTTTCCTTCTAGCCCATGCATTTAGTGAAACAGGACAGAATAAGAGAATTCCATTCGAGGTAATGAGAACATGGGGAGCTAGGGTGAAATAAAAGGCTTCCTATAGGTAAACATACTGAATTAATGATGAATTAGTGATGATTTTAAACAAACAACAGCTGCTTTTTTTTTTCTGTAGAGGTTTTTCCCTGATTTGCATAACCCAAAGTTTACTCAAGATGTCAGTAATGTGAATTTGAGAACAAACTCAAGTCTGACATTAAAATGATATAATGCTTTCAATAGAAGGACACAGTTTTAGAGTAAAAACAATGAGAAGGAAATTATTATCTGTTACCTTTATTTGTTGTGTCTTTAATTTGTGATTTTAAGAATTTTTTTCTGTTTTCCTTTCCTATCCTTTATAGTTGACTGTGACATTTCAAAGCATAACATTCATATTGTGAAATCTAAGATGTCATCACTTCTGTGAGCTTTTCCTTCTATTGACCTTTGTATCTTCAGTCCAGACTTCATATCCAGAGTACAAATGATTTAAAAACAATATTGATTTGCCCATTCCGTTATGTACAAGCAGTATCTTCCCTGCGCTCTTCGCAGGTGGTTCAGCATGCAGACATTACAGTGCTACCCTGCTGTATACTATTTGGTTGAGAAAGTTTCCTGTGCTTCTGTATGGCAAACAGGTATACAGGTATTGGATTGGAGAGATTATCCTGTTACAAAGCAGAAATGAAATTTTTACCTGTGTCCTGAGCTTGCAGAAGGGTTCCCAGAGGGAGGATCTTCAGATAGAGAGCCTTCCTTCTGGGGAGTCAGCCCTTAAATGGGGTCCAGGAGGGGTGGTCACTCAGGTGAAGCTGCGTTCACCTGTGCCCCTGCAGCTGACTCAGCGCTCACCTCAGGTGGTCAATCAGAGGTTCAGGTGGTGATTCAACAGTTCTCATACAGCTTGCTTCTGTTGATTTCTCTGGGTGGTTGTTCTTGGGTTTGGAGTTGTTTTTATGTTGCGTACTTCAAAATGTGTAGATATATTATGAATCTGTGGTGTTAATGCATGCTTATTTTGTCTGAAAAATGGTTATAGATGAACATCCATTGACTCCATCAGTAGACAATACGTCCTTCTTAAATTGCAGATAATTTGATATAATTATAGTATCAATTTAGTTTTATCTTTTGAAGCTAGAATCAGATTTGATAATGTTTTCTACCCACAAAAAATAAACCAGCATTTTGTGTGTCATGTACTTCTCTCCTGGATGGTATACTTAGTGTGTTTTTTATTGATGTAGTCTTAAATGCACACTTACATTTGGAATTTCCTTGTAATAGTTTTTCACTATTACTGTGTTGTATCCGTAGAATGACTGTTTTGTTTGCAGGACATTGTTTTATTCACATGACTTTTAAGATGCACCTTTTTTTTTTTTTTTTTTCTATTAGGACAGAACAGGTGAATGTTTGAAGCGAACAGGAGCAAGTGTAGCCCTTACATCTATCAGCAATGTTACTGCATTCTTTATGGCTGCCTTAATCCCTATTCCTGCTTTACGAGCATTTTCACTCCAGGTAAGTTTATGTGCTATTTTGTTAGCTCTTACATGTGTTCCAACTGTGGGAGACCAGTGATGATACCTGTTGGTGACAGTAGTAAATCCACATTCAGTGCTTCTGGAGGCTGCTGAATTAGTATCTAATCATTGTTTTCCATAGATCTGGGTAAAAGCAGCAGTTGTCTGCCCTTGATTCTGCTCCTCCTGTGGAATTTCTTGCATTCTGTTAGCTGATGGTAGACTGCACTGCCAGTCCACAACTTGGTTAAGTGCAAAAATCAGGATGCATGCAACAAAGAAGAAACAAGTCGTTAGAAAGGTTTTGCATTGTTACTGCAGTCAAGAGCATTGGACTGCACTTGAGTGTATACCTTAATGTTCCTAAGTGGGAATTCAGTTCTTTCATTCAGGTTTGTCCAATTTGCTGTTTTTTAGAACAACCAACGTTC
>PPHD01015631.1:0-15989 GCA_002909625.1 Bambusicola thoracicus
TCCGTAGAGACTGGTTCTCTCTTCTTTTTTTTTTAAGTTTCTTTTTTGAACAGCAAACGGAGGGAACTGCTCGCATTGCTGCTGCCGCTGCTGCTCCGGCTGCGCGTGTGTGTGTGTAAACAGGATGGTGTATCTGTAGCTGCCACGCGCAAACACACATTTGACCATGAGGACTCTTCGCAGGTTGAAGTTCATGAGTTCGCCCAGCCTCAGTGATCTGGGCAAGAGAGAGCAGGCAGCCTTGGATGAGCGGGGGACCCAGCAGCGACGGGCCTGCTCCAACGCTACCTGGAACAGGTAAGCTCCTGCACCGTGTCCTGGCTGCCCTGTGCTGTGCCAAGAAGGCACGGGCAGCCTGGCTTGCTGGCACCCCGCATGGGTGAGAGCTAGCTGGGCTCTGCCTTGGTGCATTCTGTGGGTATGTGCTCCATCAAAAGGCCAGAGTAGCTTGTATTCACCTTGCTGTTAGACTTTCTCTGCAGGCTGATAGCAAGGGGTGCTTCCTGCAGATGGCTCAGCCCCTCCGTTGTGATGGGCAAGGACTCCTTGCAAAGGGTCTGACTGTGTAGAGGTCCTTGAGTCCATCTGGATATTCTCATTCAAAGTGGATTTGGTTTATTTTACTCAAAATTAATCTATGCAATTACTAGAATTCATGTATTATATATATACACACACATATATGTTCATATATATATAAGCAATTGTACATATACATTATATATATCAAACATATATATACAATTGTTAAAATTCATATATATGTTGGTTTTTATCCACATAACCGTGCTGCTGATGGTTGATGCAGATCTGCTGAAACACTCAGTTTATTCACTTCAGTGCAGAAAGCTGTTTGTGTTTGTTTCTCTTTGCGTGTGTGTTTATGCACGTGCATTTTGGGCAGGGAAAAACAGTCCCTGGTTGTGTTCTCATACGTTTGAATTTTATTACTGTTTGGTAAAGAAAAAAAACTTGCAAACATTTGATCGTGAATGAGCCACTGAGCACAGAGATTCAATGAATGAAGAATGAAGTGGCACTCTTACAGATGAGTCGAAGTCTCTGAGCCCTGCGGACTGTGTCACTGCATGGAAAGTTTCACTCATGTTTTATAATTGCCTGGAGGTCACAGGAAGAAAAATACTGGGGAACTGTAGGCACATTTTTAAAGGTATTTCGGTTTTGAGCAATTGTGATAAGGTTTTAAAATACCACATCTCCCATCCCTGTCACCCATCGCTGCGTGTTCATAACCGGATTATGAATTGGCTGTCTGCTGCCGGCAGCACAGTGAGCGCTGAAACTGTACTGGTGACAGAAGAGGCTGGGGACCTGCCCAGAAAAATGTGCTGTTTGAATGTCGCAGCGATGCTTCCCGTGTCCTGATGGTGGTGGTACTCGGGGAGGAGTCAGCAGGGAGGGGAGGTGCTGCTTGGTGTGAGCAGAGGTGTCTGTGAGCAGCCGCGCCACTACTCTGTGTGAACCCTGCCCAGCCTTGCTTTCTGCTGGGGCTGCCTTTCCCCATGCACTGGTGGCTGCGCCGTGTGTCCCCACAGTTTGGTGACACGGGCCTTGAGACACCTGGTGCTGCCCTGCAAACCAAGCGAGCATCTCTCTGCACTGGCAGCTCTCTGGAGCTGTGACGAGCGGTGCAGATGGTGAGCGTGTTGTGCTGCATGGACGAAGGGAAGGCCCTTTACTTCTGATGCAATAGCACACCCCAGAAAAGAGCTAGCATGAACAAATTGCCTGTGCTGCTGTGTTCTGTGCAGTACTGAGCGTGAGATCTTGCTGATCAAGGAAGTCAGGACACACCAGAAGAGTTCGCCCCTCTCGCCAGTCCTGGCTGTGCTATATTTAAATGCACTGCCAGTTCTTGTTTCTTGGGAGCAGCTGTGCCTGGGCGTGTCGTGCGGGTATCTGCTTTGGAGAGAGGCGTCATACCCACTGCATCAAAACGGGTTTAGGGAGAGGGAAAGCACAGCCTCATGGCAGGCCCTGCCCTGCACCAGGCTGGTGGTGGTGTGCTTTGAGGTGGAGCAAGTCCAAGCCGCAGTCACACTGGTGGGACCTTCTGTGTATCACTGCTCAGTCACGGTGGGCCATCTCTGCCAAGGACCTGCAGCCCCTCTTCTGCCAGCAGGCTTTGTGTCACTGCAGCCTGGCTGCCCAGATGCGTCCGCTCTGCTGCCTCTCAGCCCAGAGACTGCTGCCTTCTGAAGCCTAATGACAGGGCTTGCAAGGGGGAACACAGTGCCTTTTGTGGGCAGGGACGATTTCTTCCTCCGTAATACCTTTCTGTCACCTCCAAACAGAAGTGCAGTAAAAATTCTTGGCGCTACTAGATCAAGAGAGATCGGTGATGAGCAGCAAATCAGGCTTTATATCAAAGCTTCTTCCAAGCCTGCGTTCCCACGAACCGCAGAAGATCAGTGCATCAGCTCACAGGTCGCATGTTAACTAGCAACCCGCAGCAACATAGTGGAACAATGCAGTTTCATTACAGCTCACAGAATTTGCATTGGATTAAAATAGCTTAGATTTTTTCACTAGAATTGTCTTCAATTCCTTCCCCCACTCCCCGCCCTCTTCTGCTTCAGGCAAAAAATGAGGGCTGAGTGCTGACTAAACCAATCGGACCTAGAAACCTGGGGTTTGTAATTCTGAGCTTGCTGCTGGGGCAAATAAAATGCAGCAAGTTTTTCTTTCTGAGCAGCCTAGCACACACTGCCCAGATAGGGCTGATGCTGCCCAGGCTCTGCTGTGGAAAAACTTCCACTGGAAAGTGCTTCTGTCCTCTTGCTGTATGAAAATGGGGAAGTTAAGGGGAATGGGAAGGAGTAGGAGGTGGTGATGGAAAGGCAAAGAGCACAAAGATGAGATGCCTGTTATGGCAGTGATGCCAGCAGTAAAGCCAAGCAGACATGCAGAATCAGAGTTTTATGGTTTGGGGTAATTTTTATAGGGTTGTAATGTGTGCAATAACTTCCTGTGAAGTAATTTTTACAGTCACAGGAACCGTATTTCATCTCCTAATTAAACGTGAATGTTTTGTTTTTTTCAGATCACAGTGAGGCTTCTCTAGTGGAGAAAACATTCCAGAGCTATTCCATATTCAGTAGATATAGTATGTATGGTAATAGATGCATTCCATATGCATCTGCTACTTCTACTGGGAAAACTTCCTTCTTTATTTATTGTATTTACTGTACTTAGCATTTATTTAGAGATATTTTTAAATATTCCTGTCTCTGTGAGGAGGACTGGCTTCTTTTTCCTGTCCCTTCAGTGGGAGTCCTCTGGAGGGCCCTCGCTTACATGGGTGAAAGCCAGAGGCAGGCTGCAGGGTGGGGAATGGGGCAGGGGACTTCCCACCTGGCCAAGCCACCGCCACACTAGTGCAGCATGCCTAGCCTTGACTACTGCTCTAAGAAGTGGTGGTGGACACTGCTTCCTAGAGTTCTCCAGGCTCGTCTGTACTTGTTTGAATGCACGTATGATCAGAAGCCAGAATCTCTATAATCTTATACTCCATAAGATATGAAATCTTGGTACAGGGAAGTCCCTTCACCTGTCTTTCTCAACTTTTTATAAGTCAAAGTAGTATTTAGAGTTGGAGAAGTTGGGGAACTAATGTCTCCAAAACTCTTTGAAGACAGTTTCTGTATGGGAACTGTTGAATCACGGCCTGAACCTCTGATTGACCACCTGAGGTGAGTGCTGAGTCAGCTGCAGGGGCACAGGTGAACACAATTTCACCTGAGTGACCAGAAGTGGAGCCTGGCTCCAACCCTCCTAGACCCCATTTAAGGGCTGACTCCGAAGGAGGAAGGATCTCTATCTGGAGATCACTCCTTTTGGAGGCGTTCTGCAAGCCCAGGACACAGGTAAGATCTTTATTTCATTTCTCCTTCGTAATGCGATAATCTCTCTGGTCCGATACCTGTTTACCATACGGTTTTGCAGTTTTAAACTGAAAGCTTACTTTCAGTTGTATGATTCAGTGCATAATTACAGCCTATCCCACTTTGCAGACTGCTTTACCTTGGCTAGAAATATGAGAAATATCAATGAACTAACAGCTGCAATGTTACTTCGACAAGGACAAAGCCTGTGGAGTTCCAGCTGGACTGAAGCTGTTCTAAAAGTGGGATTGTCCAGGTTGAATTAAGCTAATACAGAAAAATGAGTGCGTCTTCTGGAGCAGGGGTGTCCTCAAGGAGTTTTATCAGGTTAATTATTGCAAATGAGCTATTCCAAATACTGTCCAGAGGAAAAGGAGCCCTCAGTCATTTTTTCCCTTTCAAAAACATTGCCATTTAACTCCTTGGTGCTAGCAGAGAGTGATTATCTATGTGATATTGTTTATATTCACCAATTTCACCTAAAGAAATTTGCAAACCCTGAATAAAACATACAGTGATATTTTCACGCATGCTACCTGCATATGAAGGTACTGACTGCTTTAGAGAACCAAAATCACCTGTGTGCTTTGTACAAGTAAAATATGGGCCACACCATGTGCTTTGCCAGGTGGTCCCAACCTGAGGCTGTGATCTGTTTGGACCGAAGAGGCAGTCATGTTTTGCAGTTGTTTCTTAGATCTACAGGCAAACTGCTTCTGATCTGATGGAGTCAATCACAGAATTGTAGGGGCTGGAAAGAACCTCTGGAGATCATTTAGCCCACCCCCTCTGCTAAAGCAGGTTTAGTACAGTAGGTTACATAGGAAAGTGTCCAGGAGGGTTTTCAATATTTTAAATCTAGAGGAGGAGACTCTGTAATCTCTCTGAGAAGTGTGCTGTCACCCTCAAAGTGAAGAAACTTTTCCTCATGTTCAGGTGGAGCTTCCTGTGTTCCAGTTCGTGTCCATTATTCTCTTGTGGGGCACTGCTAAATTGAGCCTGGCTCATCCATTTGACTCCCACCCTTCAGATATTCATAAATACTGGTAAGATCTCAGTCTCTTCCAGACTAAACAGTCCCAGGGCTCTCAGCCTTTCCTCATAAGGGAGTTGCTCCAGACTCCTAATGTTCTTTGTGACCCTCTGTGGGACTCTCTCTCAAAATTCCCTGTCTTTGTTGAACTGGGGAGCCCAAACCTGGACGCAGTATTTCAGATGTAGCCTCACCAGGGCAGAGTTGAAGGAAAGGATCACCTCCCTTGACCTGCTTGTCACACTATTTTTAATGCATGTTAGGATACCACTGTCCTCCTTAGCCACAAGGACACACTGCTGGCTCATGGTCAACCTGTTGTCCACCAGCACACCCAGGTCCTTCTCTGCAGAGCTCCTTTCCAGCAGGTCTGTTCCTAGCCTGTTGTGATGCATGCAGTTACTCCTCCCGAGGTCTAGGCTCTACACTTGTTCTTGTTGAACCTCACCAGATCCCTCTGCACCCAATTTTCCAGCCTGTTCAGGTCTCACTGAGTGGCAGCACAGCCTTCTAGTGTGTCAGCCACTCATTCCAGATTCATAACCAGCAAACCTGCTGAGCGTGCATTCTATCCCTTCATCCAGGTCACTGATGAAGGTAATTGAAGACCAGGCTGAGTATCGACCCCTGGGAAGCACTGCTTGCCACAGGCCTGCAAATAGACTCTGCACCACTGATTTCAACCCTCTGAGCTATGTTGGTTAGCTTGTTCTCAGTCCGCCTCACTGTCCACTCATCTATCCCACACTTCTGGAGCTTACTTATGAGGTTGTTATGGGAGACAGAAAACAGTGTTTTGATCGCTACAGTTTTTGAATTCTTAAAAATGTCAGGGGTATTTTAGGGCTGGAGTAGCCAGCAGTGGGGCAGAAGGCAGTGGTGTCTGGGTGCTCAGCTAGTGACTCAACCAAAGTGTATGTGTTCGTGATACTGAACTGCATGGGCAAGGTCTTTCTATCAGGTAAAAAAAATCAGAAAAATAAGCCCCACCCTCCCCGCCTTGGCACTCATACTATTTGGGTGGTCGAGAGTGTCAGCAGTGAATGTCAAACACAAAGGGATTTACATCTTCTGTATCCCTCCATGCTAATGTAAACAGTGGGGAAGCCAGGGCTGTGTGCTGCAGCTGTAGCTGTGCCACTGCTGCCTTCTCTGCAGGGTCAGGCAAATCTGGATTGAGTGATCTCTCCAAGGAGCTGAAATTTCTTAGTGGACTGGGTTGACTTTTTTCTGCTGTGAGAACCTTCTCAACTGTAGTTACCTTTTGGCAATCAGCTGTGATTTGTGGCAACTACTAGCATTTTGTATTAATTCTAAAGGCAAAGAAAGAACATTATCAAAACATTTTTTGTCATTCTTTCTTCTTATCAAGATTGAAATACTGGACAAAACTGACACAACTCTACAAAGCTCTAAAGTTTTTGTAGACTTTTGTTTTCTACTCAACAGTGATCTCCACAGTTCTTTGATCCAAATTTCCACTCCTGGTTTCAGCCTACTGTGGGTACTCATCTCTTCCCTGCCCACTCAACTGGCCCATGCCTCCTCCCAGGCTTCCTCCTGCTCCATGGCTGGTTTCTCAATGTTTTCTTCTTGTGGATACCAGCCATTATCTTCACACCAAGAATGGCTTGTGTTTGTATGGAAAGGTGCTTGCAGAATGTGTCTTAGTGCACCAACACTAATCCATATTAATAGTGCATGTTAAATAACACAGCCACAGCACTTTGCCCCAAGTCCTGCTAGTTGAGGAGCTGGCATACGAATTAATACTGTACTCTCAAAAAGTGCAACAATCCCATAATGCAGAGATTTGTGTTCTCTTGCAGTGTGCCAGCATGCTTCAAATGCTTACTGCTTGGGTGTACAGAGCTTCCAGTCCCCTTCTCCTCCAGAAGACACTTGATGGGGTTCTGCTAGAAACTGCTCATTCCCAAAATGAGAGAAAGCACAGTAATGTAGGACTAGGAGGTTGCGTGGGCAGTTACATGGAAAATGCATCTATTGGTACAATGCAGCACACCAGAAACATTCATAATCCTGGACTTAAAATCATATGGGTTCTTGTCTTGTTTGGAGATTACAGCCTTATTTTGGTACCAAATATGGGTACCTCAGGAGCAGACCCGTTTTTGGTTTCTTTTTGGTTCTGTTTTATCTTCTGTGCTGCTTTCTTCTTCACCTTGAGCACACATTTACATGCACAGCAGCTCCAGGGAAGGTGTTCACGGTAATATCAGAGGATGAGTACACCCATTATTAACTTTCATGATGTAAAAGAGTTTAAGAAGGCAGTTTACAAAGCATTTCCAATTTAGCGTAACCATTAAAATGTAAGTTTAATTATGTACATCATGACTTAAACCTCAATGGAGGTTGGTCGCGGGCACAAGTGATCCACCCAACTCAAGCATCTTGCAGAACTCTTGTGTGTAAGCAGCAGCTCAGGCTTTCTTTTCACCAAAAGGTTGTACTGATCTGACTGAACCCTTTTAAACAATCACTCATTAAGGAAACCATTGCATTACTTTAAGCATGGTTGGATTTGCTGGTTTTTTTCATTAGCTTACCTTTACTAAGAGGATTTATGCTAGCTTTTTATTACTCTGACACCAGCTTACGCCATCAATGGCATTTCTATTTTTCTGTCTCCTCTGCATTCTGCTGAGCAAGCATTGAGTGGCAGACCATAGTGGTGTGCCCACGCTGTAACTGCATCCTGCATGAATGCACTGCTGGCTAAGATGGGAAGGCAGGGCAGTGGGACCAAGACTTGTCCTGCGGGCTAGACAGCCATCCCTCACTTCAAGGAGGATCCCAGGCAGATGGAAGCGTCATCGCTAGGATGCTTATAGGTGTTTGCAACCCATAGTTCTCATTAAAAAAACCTTACTCTGTGGTATTTCTTTGAGGGATTATGATGGACCTGCTAGGCTGGAAAGAGAAAACCTCCCCCTGGTTTAGAAAAGTGCCAGAGAGAAAGCGAGAGCATACTGGCTTCTAGGAGAGAGGTTTAGTCATTCCTCCCTGCAGAAGGATGGCAGGAACACTGCAAAGTTCATTTCCAAATCAGAAGAGCGTGTAAAGACTGCTTGTTTTATTCGCTACATTAATCGTACTTCCCATATTACTCACAATATGAAAATACCCAAGTCACCTTGCTATATACTGGAGACACTTAGCTGCCAATTTTCAAACAGTTGTAAATGGAATGTGATTGCTTGAGCCAGCCAAAATAAACTGGGTTAGATTACCCTGTGTGTCTGTGCACATAAGTGCATGGGGGAAAGGGTGACCACTGTGCATGTGGGAGTGCTTAGCACCAACAGAGAGAAGGCAATAGCAATTCCTATTTGGATCTGCTTGTGCATTTCTCCCCAGTGTGTCTTATCCTTCAGCTGCTGCTTTTAATGTCCTTTACCCACAGATGAATGTGACTGAGCTTCTCTTTGCTGTTTGGTATTGTTGGGTCCACAGTTCTATCTGCCAGCTCACTCCTCTGTTTCCAACAAGCATCACAAGGGCTTTCTTAACTGTGGACCTGAGGAGGTTTGATGTCTGTCCCTCCATTTCCCACACACCCTCTGCATCTCCTCCTAAGCAGTGAATACCAAGCCTTGCTGTGACACTGCAGTGATCCCTTGGCCTTGCAGGATGCTGTTGAATGCATCTGGAAGTCCTCCCCAGATCATCTGCCAGCGGGAATCAGGTTGTCTGCATCTGGAGACCTTATGAGGAGAACTCACTTCAGCTCTTTGTCACTAGATAGGGCAGTCCCAGATCCTGGTACCTCCTGGCTAGACAAATCTGTGTGCCTGTCAAGTAAAGGCTGAACTCAACCTTCGTGGGGTTGCTTGAAGGTGGTCCCTCTGTCCCAAATGAAACCTAAAAGCCCTGAGTATTTTGAGGATTTTAGCTCCATGCTTGAATGTGGCAAAAATTGCCAAGCATCTACAAGAGTGGGGATTAGCTAACAGATGGGAAGATTGTATCAGTATTCTTTTCTTTAGGAATCAAAGATGAGGTCTGCTGTGAAGCTGTAAAAGATGGAATTGGGATGGGGAAAGGAAGGAGACTTCTGCCTTCCTTCTGCTAGTACTGGAGCAGGTTTGGTCTCACCTTTCACTAGCATTTCTTCACCTTTGCCCTCAGACCTCAGCTCAGTGATTTAGACTGATGTGTCATCACACTAATTGCATTCTGCGTGTTTCATGAGCATTTCAGGGCTTCATCCTGAAGCGCTTGAACTCATTTCAGTAACCTTTTGAGGTGTGGTCTTGTTAAATTTGTGGGTTTGGTAAGCATCTGTGCCAAGCATGTGGATTGCTCTGTAAAACGTGCAACACTTCGCAGGGGTTTGTCATTCAGCATCTTAGCATTTGTGGGGATGGTGGCCATGTGCTCCACTTACAGACAGTGCTGGATATTTGGCTTTCTGTAGAGCTAGCAGATTCTGCCGCTCTCAATCATAGCTTCACTTGTGGCTGATGGCAGAAGAAGATCACCACCACCACCAAGGAACATCTGCTTCAGAACAGTTACATACATCCATGAAAATGAAAAGGGAGCATTGCTGTAGGACAGATGGTTAGCATGCCGTTTTGTTTGTTGCTGTCTGCCTCAGAAACTCTCCACCTGTTGTTCTTTTTACGCAGTCTTGGTTTGTCTTTAGCTGGAGCAAGAGCACAAAGTTTTGAGAAACAGAAAGCAGTGTTTTGTAACTGCTACCGATGTAAATGTTGCCCCTTTCCTATTGCTCCTCTTTTGAAAATGAATGAGAGGTTGATTAAATTGCCTTAAAGTTCATAGCTGTGTAGCATTTCTGTCTCTTCTATTTTTCAAAGAATGGATGATTTTTGAGATTCTAATAACCCTGTTCTAATAAATGGATGCTTTATTTGTGAATTAAGCTTCAGGTCCAGTGTCCAGACTTGACAAATGCTGGGTTGTTAGTAAAGAAATCAAGTCATCATTAACTCAGATGCCAATGATGCTGCAAATATCAAATTGATCTCATAGTGAACTTGTAAATTATCTCTGTAGTCAGCCCATAAAGTACAGACAAAAATATGCTTAAAATTATACAGAAGTACTAGAATATATGAGGCTAAGTTTTCTGAGATGCTGATTGCAGGTATGTAACTATTAAAATGGTGAAATTGGAAAGACCAAAGAGATGCTTTTCAAAAATGTCATTTGTTTTCTAGAGAACAATTCATTTTAAGGCATCTGAGATACAACCAGCAGTCATCTATTAGTTTTAAAAATGGTACCGTGGTATCTGGGAAGAGGTGTTTGCCTTACTGTGGAAGCGATACCTTTCTGAAATGTGATCTGGTGCTAATGACTCCTCCTGTCCTCTTTCAGTATCCACAATGGAGTAATAGCCGTGTTCCAGCGTAAGGGTCTCCCCGATCATGAACTTTACAACCTCAATGAAGGAGTCAGGTAAGTGACCCAGCTCTACGTAAGGTGTTATTAGCTGGCATGCACAGTACGGTTTCCCAGGACTCACAGTTGAAATCTTCTACAGGAATATTGTGGGCTTTTCTTTTCTTTTCTTTTTTTCCTCCAGTAGTCATTTCAGTCAGTGCAATCCACTGAGTCGTGGTGAATAGATGTGGTGATGTATGTCAGCATCTTCATGTGTAGAGGCAGCTGGGTTCCACCTTCTGCAGAGGGGAGGCTGGGTTATGGGAAGAATGGATCATTTCAGAATCTTTCTTGGTTTGTTGGTTTGAAACTAAGGAAGAAAAAACCAGGATCCTGTCCTGAACACATAGCAATGCAGCTCTATACCACTGCAATTATGCTGTCCTTTCCACTGATGCTAAGGCTATCTCTGAGGTGCTTCCTTTGCTTCCATGGAGGATGTAAAGCCTCCAAGCACTTAGTGCAACAGGGCAAGGAAAGACGTTGTGCCTGGGAGTCCCTTCCATCTAGCTTCTGTTTCTGTGTGAACTGAATGTGCTCTAGATGTTATAAAGCTGCCTTGTCAGCAGAGTGACCTGAGTAACACAATTTAAGGTTGCTGTTTCTCCCTCATGCTGTGCTGATACTGTTTGCAGTAGACTAAGTATAGACTAGTGAGGCATATAATGTTGTTTTTTTATGTAAAGAAAAGTAAAGGTGAAAATCCCATCATTTTAGTCATTTAAGTTTTTGTTACAAAGAAAAATCTACCAAGACATAAGCTGATAACACGGATTTACAGCATCTGTCATTGTTTACTAAACTGTCTCACTGGCAAGGGCCAGGTAGCACATTTCCTTTTAGAAACTTGTCCCAGTGCTTTGAAGAGTTAGCAATGGAAAACAAGCTGCATTTACAAAAGACAGACAGCTTATTGTATTCCCTCTCTGTCTTTAGATAAATCCTCAGTGACTCTCTATCACTTAATAATTATTCCTGCTCTGCCTGGGCACTACGGTGTGACAACATCCATAGAATATCCAGAAAATGCTGATCCAGTCTGTATAATTGTGGGAACATCTTCAGAGAAGTCCAGGCAGATTACATTTGGCCAGTGAGCTCTCTCTTTTTTTTCCTCTTTCTTTGTCTTTTTGAAATTAAAATAAACTTATTCTTCAGTTATTTCTTATTTCACTGGGGAGAAAATGACATGCAAAGAATAGATTTTCTAGGATGGCTGTCAGTTAGTATGATCCATCAATCATTTTGAGTTGGTTATTGGAATAATGGTTGATCATTACTGTAAGTGAAGCTAAGATTCTCCAGCTTCATCTGAATGACAGAAAATGGTCGTTCTGGGCTGAGATTTCCTGGTCCATTGCACTTGCCTCGGGATGCTTGCCTGCTGGTGAGGAACAGAAGAGGAAAAGGGAATTATCCGCTGACGAGACAAGCATAATCTTGTATAGACCAATAAACAGATGAAAAATAGCTGTTACCTGGTGAACAGCACCCAGTTTTTGCATTCATTCACCTGAGTGTAAGCCCTGCACAATGATACTTGCTAATACAGCTGTGTTTAATTGCAACATCTAAAGCAGCAGAACAGGCAAGCTGACTACAAACAGACTGTTTTTTTTTTTCCCCAGTTTGTGGTGGATTATGCTGCTGCATGATAGGCTTATTTCCTTTGTTAGTCTAAGAATAATGCTGCTGCATTTTCATCTTGTCTGATCATTCAGTTTTGCTCTGTTTTGGGAGGAACAATGCCTGATGACTCACACCTGAACTGATGGACAAAATATTATGAAATCCAGACCAGTCTAGAAAGGTGCTGTCATAAACAAGACATCAGCAGCATCATTTGTGGTGTGAGTGAATATGTGATGGGCTGCAGCATGGCTTTTGAGACTGGTTCACATAGTTGTGTTCCTGCCACAGGCATTTGATTCCCCACAGATCAAATCCAGCCGCTAGTGAGAGTCATGTTGAGAAAATGCATGACCCTCCATTTATAGCTTGGAAAGGAAGGGCAGGTTACTCAAAGGAGCCCCAGCCTAGAGATTGTTCCCTCTCACCTTCTACTTGGCCTGAACATCCTTCTAATTCATTGCCAAATTCCACTCTTTCTCTCACTGACTGCTTGGACTTCTTGGTGAAGCTTCTTGGGGTGTGTCCTTCATGCAGTTCATTTATACAGAATTCTAAGAGGAGAAAATAGCAAATGGACTAGGAGTACAGAAAGCTCTGTCTATAGAAGAATGCATGGTAGTGGTATTTTTTGAGCCTGTTTGTGTATGTGTCCAGATGTAGCCTCTTTCTTGACCTGCTGGTTTCTTCATTTTACTGCTGATCACAGTCATTAATGCTGTGGGACCTCCTGACTACTTGCAGCTCAGACCTTTCCCTTCAATTAAAGTCAGCTCAAACCATAACTAAGAAACTACCAGCTTCACACATACAAAAATCTGGGTTACTACTGTTGGTACTTAATTCAGTATACTTCTTTTGGTTAATATTAGTATTCAGTGTAAAAATATCTGGTCCATAAATATGACCACAGAACTGAGACAAGTCTGTGTTTGCCTTAAGATTGTTTTAGATGCATTTTCCCAATACATTTTCCCAAGAAATATGTAATTAAAACAAAACACATCACCATTACTTCCATGGAGCAAAATTTGAGTATGGAAGTGATACTCGGTTGTTGATAACTCGAACAATAACCTTTTTCAACATTTACTGAATGGTAAAATAAGATTTTGTTTTGACACTTCAATTGGAGCAGATTCTGGAATATTTTCATAGTTGAACCTTGGATACCCAATTGAGTCACAGGCTAAGTGTTAATATTCAAGCACTTCCATTACACCTGTGATGTTTGTGCACCTTCATTTTAAATCAAGCATGTCACAGTGTTCAATTACCATAAATCACACACATGGTCAAATGCTTACATATAGCTTTCTAGCCTGAATACACACGTAGGGGCTTTGTACTCTTATTTATGCACTGGTTGTTTAGTAAGTGTGAGCGGGTATGAATCGGTACAGTCTCACTTACTGCCCTAGGTTTGGCCACTCATTTACACTGGTGCCTTTTGACACCATTCTTATGTAATTACTCTGGCATTAGAAAGTGGCCTTAAATAAGAAGTTGGATAGAACTGACGAGCCCTATTCCAAAACAACAACAACAAAACACCCTAAAGAGTGTATGATTTCAGTTTATTTCAAATTGCCCTGCCTCCTGAATAAAGATGCGCCATAATGCAGGTACCAGAGAAGATACTCCTCCCATAAGAGGAGTCTCATCAGTATATGTCTTGTACATTACTTCTTGTGACTCTTACTAGATAGTTCAATAGGGGATTGATTAAAAGGTTAAGTAACAAAAATCTCTATGCATGTACTTACTAGTTAGCATTCCTCTTGGTTTATTTGTGCAATAGAGTGGAAATGATGATACATTTTCCATTTTCATTTCATGCACAATATGTCATTTCAGTATGTTTATTTACACCACTTGTAAATCAAGGAAGAAAAAGAAGGTAAGGGAAATGCAGAGGAAGCACAATATCCTGTGCTAAGATTAATACACATTTATAGCTCCCTTTTTTGAGTTTCAAGATAATGGTTTGATGCAAACACAGCACATTTCAGTGGCGTTTCCTCTTTTGTAGCAAAAGTTCAAACCCAGTAAAATCACATCCTTAAATTTGCTTCATATAAACAAATTGCTATTAAAGTTAAAATCAGTTATGATACTGTCTTAGGCTTTACATTCTCAGTAATGTTTCAAGAGAATTTCAAAACGAACCAAGGAAGCTGCAACAGGAAGATAAAAAAAAGACAGGAGCTATTTTCATGTATTTTATGTGCATTTTTACTCTCATATTAATTTATGAAGTCATTAAACAGGCAATGAAAGTCTGATAATAATGATATACAAGCATCGTAAAACTGCATAATAACTGTCAGCAAAATCAGATGCACTTGAAGTCTTCTGTCTGGTCAGTGATCTCTTATAGGTTTAATCAGATTTTTACCTGAATTCCACCATGACATCCACTTATCTAGGTAAATTTACTCAGCAATCTGAATTTTCCAGCTTTTGACAGATGACAGCCTAACTGATTTTTGTTAAAGGAAATTAAATGAAGATTGAAGAATAAAGAGCAAGCAATGTCTTCTGTCCAGTTTTGTTGTGGAACTCTTAAATGAATATGGTGCTGAGAGCTTCAAACAGCAGTGCTCTGACGTGGCCTGAGGGCCTCACTATTTCACTAGAAATTAATTAAGCAGTGTGAAGTGTCTGTATTATTAGGGATTCAAAGAGCAAGATGCATTAATTGTGCTGTCAATTTTTCTACCCTGTAACCAGAGGTGTTAATGTAGCTGTGCTGCTGCTTAGTGTAAGGCAGTCCAGTGCATATAATCATAGAATCATAAAATCACCAAGTTTGGAAAAGATGTCCAAGGTCATCCATTCCAACCATCCACATATCACCAATATTTCCCACTAAACCGTGTCCCTCAGTACAATATCTAAACATTCATTGAACACCTCCAGGGATGGGACTTCTCCACCTCCCTGGGCAGCCCGTTCTCAGCTCCTTACCACTCTCTTGATGAAGAAGTATTTCCTAACATCCAAACTGAATCTTCCCTGGGGCAACTTGAAACCATTTCCTCTAGTCCTAATGCTAGTTACATGGGAGAAGAGGCCGACCCCCCCAGCTTGCTGTAACCTCCCTTCAGGTAGTTGTACTGAGTGATAAGCCTATCCTTGAGCCTCCTCTTCTCCAGACTCAAGAATCCCAGCTCCATCAGACACTTCTCGTAAGGATTGTGCTCCCCTCACTGGCTTTGTTGCCCTTTTCTGAACATGCTCCAGAGAGTTAATATCTTTTTTTGTAGTGAGAGGCCCAAAACTGAGCATGGTATTCAAGGTGTGGCCTCACTGAGGCTGAGTACAAAGGCACGATCACTCCCCTGCTCCTTCTAGTGACACTATTTCTAATACAATCCAGGATACTGTTGGCTTTCCCGGCCAACTGGACACGCTGCTGGCTCATGCTCAGCCAAGCACTGATCGATACTCCCAGGTCCATTTTCTCTACACAGTCTCCCAGCCACCCTGCCCCAAGCCTGTAGCGTTGCCTGGGGTTGTTGTGGCCCGAGTGCAGGACCTGGCACTTGGCCTTCTTGAGCTTCATCCTATTGGCCTCAGCCAATCAATCCACCCTGTCCAGATCACTGTGTAGGGCCTTCCTACCCTCAGGCAGATTGACACTTTCTCCCAACTTGGTGTCATCTGCAGACTTACTGAGGGTGCACTGAATGCCCTCATCCAGGTCATCAGTAAAGATATTAAACAGGACAGGCCCCAGCACCGACCCCTGGGGAACACCACTCGTGACTGGTCACCAGCTGCATTTAACTCCATTCACCACCACTCCCTGGCTCCAGCCTTCCAGCCAGTTCTTTACCCAGCAGAGTGTACCTGTCCAAGCCACAGGCTGACAGCTTCCCCAGGAGAATACTGTGGGAGACAGTGTCAAAGGCTTTGCTGAAGTCTAGGTAGACCACATCAACAGCCTTTCCCTCATCCACCAGGCGGGTCACTAGATCATAGAA
>PPHD01015632.1:0-14838 GCA_002909625.1 Bambusicola thoracicus
GGATGGGTGATGTCCATAACACACCCAGCCTCCCTACCAGCATGGACAGAGGGGTCGTGGGCAGCACAAGCACACGCACTGAGAAGCCCTAAGCACTGACCAGACTCTGCCCATTCATTTTAAATAGTCCAGCAAGCACTAACTTGTGGCCATTTTCCAGTGCTATTGACTGACATATAAGACACTGGGAATGCATCGTACCACAGGAAAGAGCTATGGTCTTACTGTGTTAGATCTTCAGGGTCCCTAAGAACACACAGATTGACTGTGCCATGGATGAGACAACCTGTGCATTGGCTTTCTGGACCAGCACAGGCTCAGCAGACTTTATCAACCATGGCAAGCGTTCCACAAAGCTGTTTTACTGCATCCAGACCTTCACTGAATGTACACTGTATATTTTTCTTAACCCCAGGCCAAGATGAGCCGAGTCCCACGCGGCATAAAGATACAGAGATTCTTACTTCTGGGTGGCTTGTTCTGGGGCTGGCTGGTATGTACACGGATCCGTGACCTTTAGCTGCAGTATTGGAGCTTCATAGTATGAGCTGGGTAGCAAAACCAGATAGTCCTAGGCAGAGAAAAAAGGAGAGTTAGTTCCATGTGGGACATTTGCCCCCGCAGAGCTGCTGAAGCTCCTCATGGTGGATCAAACACAGGGGCTGGTCCTTACCAGCAGCACACCCTCTGCTTCGACAATCAGAGACCAGGTGTTGGGGTTGAGTACGAAGGGCTCCCCAAAGCTGTTCTGGGGGACGGTGACAAAAGCTGGCTCCGTGCTGGGAGCAAAGACAATCTGCTTGCTCTGCTCTGTACCTGGAGCGGGAGGGACAAGAGGCTGTGAAGGCACTGGGGAGGGGATGAAAAATCTGGGGCTGCAAATCAGAGGCTGCACTCAGGAGAACAGCTCTGTAGCACAGCAGGGAGCCCTGGGCTGCTGCTCTCTTGGTGCTGCTGTAAGATGCACCACAATCCCACAGTGAGCCATAATAGAGACATCTGCTCTGAGAATCTACTCGGTAGCTTAGCAGGAGGAAAATATTAAAATCACTGTAATCCTTTACGCTAATCCACAGCTCTCACAGTGTGCTCTGCATTCCTGGACTGCAAAGCGCAGAGTATTACATGCCAAAGAGCATTCTTCCTGCTAGAAAAGGAACTCATTTGTGAAGAATTAATACTAAGACAGACAAAAAGAATTGCCCAGGTACATTTTTCCTTAGGGATATTCTGATCCCAAGTCCACAGACAAGTTAACTGTCTTCTTGCAAACTCTCAGGCTCCCAATCTGTGCTCCTGTCCTTCTTGTCAGCCATAGGCTGAGATTTAGATAATGATTTTAACCAACAGGAGTGCAGCTAAATAGCTCCTTGGCTCAGCTGACACATTTCTGCAACCATTCCATTCATTAACTGTGGATGAAAAAACAGCAGAGCATCTAGAAGCAGACTGTGCCTGCCCAGCAGTCTCAGGAGGGTTTTTAAGCACATGGTTAAGAGGGATTCACTGAGTATGGCTGCATGGGGAGCAGATGACATGAAGAAGTGGAGAATGTCACACGCTGGCTGTCTTGGTATGGTATGTGGGCATCAAGGCAAATTGCAGAGGGTCAGAAGCTAAAGCAAGGGCTTTCGCTGCTGCTGGGATGAGTCAGCCTCTTCTCATGTGTGCTAGATCTGTAACGGCCTGGCTTCAGCTGGGGCCAAGCTCTCACTTTTGCAGATGGGAAGCAAAGGTGAGGATGTGAGGAATGAAGAGACTTCCCTGAATAGGTCACAGGGCAGATTTCTCGACGAGCTGAGGTTTGAGAGGACTCCTTTGAGAGATTACACAACTCAAACTCAGACGGGTTGTGGAGGTGGAGTGGGAAAAACTGGCCAGTAAACCATATGCTTGGAAAAGGCTTCCCTTTACACAAGCCACATCTTGCTCATCTTCTTCAACCAGAGAGAGATTAAATGGTCAAATATGACCTTTTATCTTCTTTCCAGGCTGCTCGTCCTTTACCACTTGCCCATTCCACCCAGGCAGAAGGCGGCCCAGCATTTCTCAGGCCAATTTAGTCTATGAAGGAAGCTGCTCTCCTGGATCCCTTTGCTGGTGTAGCAGTCCGGCAGTTTGCCTTTCAACACTAAAAAAAATCAAACGCTGCTCCTGAGTAGGGGGAGAAGCACATAATGGGGCAAATAAGCTCTGCTGCTGGACAGGACAGTTCAAATAGCTCCTGACCTTCAGTGGGATCCTCAAGCATGAGAGTCATTCATGCTTCTCTTGACTTTCTGCTGTGTAATATGGCTGGCCTTAAATTAACCAGCTATTTTTCCCCTCCAAAAAAACAAATCTTGGTATTTCAGACTTTGTATATCAGATCAAAGGCAAAAAATCTTCTATGTCAACTCAAGAAAGGGGACAGAACTTCACATATGGATAAATTAATTTGCTGGTGTCAACAACCTCATACTAAGAAAGTACAGCAGGATAATGTGGCTGTACAGTTGACAGAGAGTCAAAATGCCCTAGGGTACTTGCATGGCTTCAGGTCTGTACCCACACAGTTCTGCTCACACTGATTCCCAACATAATTGATGCCCAAGTCTCTAGGCTTGTTCAGCCACCTTTTAGCGGCTCTTCCTCCTCTTCAGCAGCTTTTGTCTTGGTAAGAAGCTAATCACTGGAGTGCACTGCCTGTATAACATGCAATTTCAAGTCACTTCCAAAGCCTGCGATGCCAGCAGCCTGGTTTAGGAGATGCACAAAGTAAGGACAAGCTTGCACACATCAGAGTAGCTGCCAACACTATGTCCAGCTGCCAAAGTTTGGATCCCATTGACAGCACTTGGCAGATTCTGGTTTTGTGGAAGCTCAGCTCGGTTCTGCCTGAGGTGCTGGGCTGACTCTGCCCCTTGCTGGAAAGACTGTATCTAGTTGTACAGCAGTCTTATCCAACAATAGTCTGACTGCTAACAGTCCTCAATGCGTAGCCCCAGAACTGGAGATCAGCTTTCTACTGCTGTGATAAATAAAGGAGGCTATAGGCTCAAATCAGCCTTTGAATTGGAAGGGCAGGTCTAACAGATAAAGCCATATGGAAGTGTCTTCTGGAAAGGATGATGTAGAAGGTTGCCTGGAATGGGGAGGAGGTGGCGATGGTGCAGGGGAGCAGAGCAGTCTGGGATCCTTACCTCTCCTTCGTGGCTGATAAGCTGTAATTTTGCCATATACTGTGGCCCCTCCTGAATTAATATACCTCAGGATGACATGGAACAGATAGAGCTCTGCCTCCTTCACGTTTACAGTGACTCTGATTTTATTCTGCAAAAAGCAAAAAAGCACATGGGGCACACGTCACTGGGAGGCCAGCTCCTGGCCACTCACCTGCTCTGCAGGGGAGCCTCACCCACCTGCCTACCTGCCTGCCTGCCTGCCTCTCTTCCCCCTCCCCACCATCCCATGGCACGGCACTGGCCAGCCACCTGGGATGGGCACACTCAGGACGGGCACACCTGGGACGGTCACACCTCAGACAGGAGAAGGGGCAGAGGAGCAGTGTCGCAGCATGGGATGCTCTGAGTTAGTCTAGAAGTGAAAAATGCACTTACAGTTGCCACAAATATTAAACTTTCCTTCCTCAACGACCGAGACCCTCCCTTCAACAATGGCGGACCCCCGGCTGACGTAGCGGAAGACGAGGCGGAAGAGGTCGGGGGAGGTCACATTGAGAGTCACCACTACCTTGGGCTGGTGGGAGAGAGAAAGGGGAGAGAAGCAGAGCACACCTTCAATTACCTCCACCGCTGACAGCCACCAGCCCAAGCGCAGCCGCTTGGCTCACTGCTCCCAAAGCGACATGCCACAGAGCAAGGAGAAGACAAGCACCCTGGCCCTACAGCCCCAGCACAGGCACCTCATGATGCCGTCCCCTCCAGGGCTGCCTGCAGAGCATGCAAGCTGCCTGCGGGAAGGGATGGGAAGCCTCTGACCATGTCTGGTGGGCTCTCTGGCACAGCAGGGTTGTTTGGCTAGCCTGGTACATGTACCAAGTCAGAGGAGAGGTTTTAAGAAATCCTGGCTTTTCTTATCTACATAATGCTTTTTGGCTTTGTGACATAACCAGCTAGCAGGTAGCAAATGGTGAAGCCACTGCTCTTGCGCTTCCACATCTCTGATAAGACGCCTACAGAGAAGGCTGCAAATGGAGTTCATTCCTCATCCCCAGGAAACTGCACGGCTAAGAACCACTGGTGCCGAGGGGATGTGCCACTGAGTGTGCATCAGTCCTCCATCTATCTGGATACTGCATGGGAAGACGTGAGTTAAACAGATGCTTTAGGTCCTACTCATTTTAAAGAGATCTAAACACCTGCTTGAATACCCCTCTGCTTATGGTGGAAAGCAGGGGACATGCCTGGGGAGACTCCTAAGGAGGGTTGTGTTCCTGGGAGAAGCCGTTATAGACCCACAGGAGAACAAACTGGAAAGACCTTGTTGAATGCAAACTACAGGAGAGAACTGCCAGCAGAAAGCCAGGAGCTTGCCCTTCTATCAAGGCCTATTTCTATCTCGGTGGCAACAGTGGATGCAAAACAAAGCCATGAGCTTGAGCAGGAGCATCATCCTTAAACTTTAAGGCTAGAGTTTTCTCAAGGGAACCTACAGTAGTTTGCTGCCTACCTCTTAAGTACAATTTCAATGGAAAAGAGTGAACGCTTCTGGCCTCTCTGTTATTACACTTAAGTGTGAAAAAAAGTAAAGAAAACTGAAAGTACACACACCAGAATAAGGAAATTTAAATGGGACAAGACTATCAGAGAACAACTGCTCTGCACTCCATCCCCAAACGCACATACAGGTGACACTTCAGCAGGTGCCATGCAGAAGAGGAATCCAATGAGAAATACAAGAGTCAACAGATGAAACAGCTTCATCTCTGGGGCTTAGACAATTCCAGGTTAGTGTAAATCATAGTTATGGCAAACCATCTACCAGCAAGAGCTGAGGCTGAGGTCTAAGCTGAATATGGCAGCAAAGAATCTGCTTTATTTTTGGAAAAGGGTGAAAAGGTTACGCGGAAAGTTGCAAGAAAGAGCAGAGTCGGGGGAAATAGCCACAAGGAAACCCCAAGACAGTGTTTATAGACATCCCTGTAAGCAATCGCCAAGCGACCACCTTTGTCTGACCGGATTAGGATGTCAGGGGACTCCCAGTTTAGGATCTTTCCCCTCATCAGTCTACGCTGTCCCCAGAACTACAGGAAATATCTCCACAAACAGGCTATATATACCCTGTGCTGTTTATGTTGGCTGTCACGTGGCTCTGAGAAGCGCTTGGGGCAACAGATGTGTGCCAAAAGCACATCAGCTTTCTGCTGGCTGCGTCCTCCCTAAGGGGAGCTGGGCTGGGACGGAGCCACCCAGCGTACCTGGATGGAGGACATCTGTGCGTATCCTCGCCAGCTGAAGCCCTCGAACTCCAGCGGGTTGTAGCCGAAGCGTACGGCCCGGCCAGCCGGTGTGGTCCCTTCCTCCAGCTCAAACTTCAGGTGGTGAAGGTCAGGGAAATAATGGTCCCGCACGGGTCTGGGGAAGAGAAGGAGCCCCGTTACTTTTATCCGAAGGGAAAGGCTCTGGACTCACCCAGCTCACCCCCCGGCCCCTCTAGCCTTTTGAGGTACTAGTTTCAGACACTTCACGCCTTCATGTAGGCAGGAGGACACCTCAGCCAACACATGGCTGCCACCCAGATGACCAGGTCCCCATGCAGGACGCACCAGCCCCAAGGGATGGGCACGAGGCAGGGTCCCAAGGTGCAGCTTACTGAGTGCAGGTGGGCCCACGTGTGTTCTGCCGGCAGCGGCAGGCTCCGCTCCTCTCCTCGCAGGACGGCCCCAGCGACCCGCCGACGTCGCAGCGGCAGCCTGTGGGCAGGAAGCGCCTGTTTACATTCCCGCCACGCTAACGAGCTCCTGGTCCCTAATCAAAGGCGCACCCCAGCGGGCGGGGAGGCTGGGGCCACTATTTTTATTCCATTGTATCCGTTTTCATATTGGCCCTGGCCCCACTTGGATCAGCTCCTCTTCCACCTCAGCGCTGAGCTATTTGCAGACGGCCGACGGCTGCGGGAGGAACGAGGCCTGCAAGCCCTCACAGCCAGGCACCGCACCACACCGGCCTTGTTCCCTGTTCCCAACCCTTCCGGGACCGTGTGGGCCGGCCGACAGCGGCCGGATCTCCTCCATCCCCTCTTCCCATGGTTATGATGGAGAGCAGCCAACCCTACGTGTCCATGTCCACCTGCTCCCAGCAGGAGGAAGGGGTACAGCTGTGAGTACACGACCACCAGGTTCCCATCCCTCAGCCTTATGGACCTTTATCCACCAGTGGTAAAAGCATGAATTTGGGTCTCCAGTTACCCAGTAAGATCCAGCACATGTTCTAGGTCACAGTATGCTGAAAAGAAAGAGGTGGGACATCTGTTTCTTCTCCCCAAGGCCACTAGTCAGTTGGGGCATGCAGACACTTGCTCCAGGGCCAGCCCATGTGCTCCCCTCCTTCACCTGACATGTCAGAAGTGGACTCACCTTGGCAGCCAAAGTAATTTGTGTTCTCCATGCTGAAGTAGCCATCTTTGCACACGGAGCAGAACTGTCCACAGGTGTTCGGTTTGCAGAAGCACTGCCCATTGCCCTAGGAGAGAGCAGGGATGGGAGCTGATTCCCTCTCATTGCTCCTCACGGCTGAGCCATTACTCAGCTATGTGGGTTCCAGTCAGAGGTGCTGGAGGAACATTGTGAGCTTCATGCTTCCTGTGTGTGGGTGGGCCAGATAAGGGCCAGATAAGTGCAACTGCCCAAAAATGCAGGCAAACAAAAATCCAGGCATCCTGGGCCAGACCCAGAAATATTTAGGTGCCTAATTTATGACAGGTCTTAATCCTGTGTTGTCATGCAAGCACAGATTGTGGTGTGACCTTTGAGAGTTCAGCGTCAGGATGGGAGTCTCCAGCAGCTGCTGGAAGAGACAGAGCTGAAACACGCCCAACACAGCGCAGATTCAAAGGTGCCTGGAGGCAGAGAGGAGCAAACCCACCTGCTGACACTCTGCAATTCCACTGATGGTGCCCTTGGTCTCGCACTTGCAGCCTGGAGAGGGGAAGATGAACAAGAAAGTCAGAAGAGCATTCAGCACCTGAGAAGAAGCGTGATGGGTGATCATTACCCACCATACCAGAGGACGCTGCCTGGGATAATAGGACCTGGGAGCTGGTCAAGTAAAGGGTAGCATTGCACAAGGGCTCACTTTTCATTTTGGACAGTTACCATTGCGGATACAACTGTCAAAGACATTTGACTTTTCTTCACATTGAGCCACGAAAGTCTAAGTGTGCAAGGTCTTCAGGGAGGGCCGAGAATGGCACAACTCATTGCACGAGCTCTGTATTCCACCCCAAGCAAAAAGCTCCGGCCTCTAGCCTTTCCTCTCTCCAAGAGGTGTCCCAGATACCTCCAGCACTGACATATCTCATGGTAAGAAGGAAGGAAAGGTATCACTTCCATCAAACAGCAGTGGTCCCCACTGGCTTGAGTTTGAATCTTGTACCACTACAGTGCGGAAAGGACTTTCTGGGGTTGTGCATTTGCCATTTCCTTACTCGTGCAGCCATAAGGGTTATCTGGAGTCAGGTTCCAGTACAAGGGCTTGCATCTGTCACAAGCTGGGCCTTCAACGTATGCCCGACATGCACAGGAGTCCTGGAGAAATGGAGGAGAAAAAAGCAGGTGAGAATTTGCATAACAGTGGCTGAACATAGCGTCTGCTACCTTAGAGTGAGCAATGGCTGCTTCTAGAACTGTGCTTTAGGAATGATTTGGCCCAAGCGAGGAAAAAGAGGGATCATGCAAATACATAAATAAATAAATGAAATGGCCAGCAGAGGTTGGGGAGGTTCACCTGATGATACTCACTGGGGCCAGCGAGGGATCTGCAGTCACTAACCCAGCTGGGTTACAGGAGCCCACTAGAGAAGAGAGGCACAAGGAGGGATTTACAAAGAGACAACTCACATCCTGATTGCTCCTCAAAGCAGTTATTTCTTCCCTGACATAGCTGTTAGGGAACGACATCCCATCTACCAGCACCACACCACCTCCAGGACCCCAGGGTCCCTGCCCCAGGAGGAGAAGGGAGCTGCTACCTTCACAGTGTGGAAATCCATAGGCACCCGGCACGCAGCTGTCACAGCGCAGCCCTGTCACTTTGGGCCGGCAGCTGCACTGCCCCGTCTCCTGGTTACACGTGCTGTGCAGAGAGCCTTCCCTGGAGCACTGGCAGGCTGCAAAACAGGGGAGAGGAACTGCTGGGCTTGCAGGGCACAGAGACTCCTGCACTCAAGGCCTCCCTCCAGCAACCCCTTTTGTCTGCCTGACCTTCAACCATCACTGAAGTAGTCAAAAACAGGTTATAAATAACCAATGCACTCATTCTTTGTTCTAGTTAAAAAGGAAAAAATCTTTTAAGAAAAACAGTGTTTTCACATTTTTTATCAGAGCCATTCACGTACATCTATGTGTTTTTCAGGGGTGGGGGGGGGAAAAGTTTTGGTGAAAGAAAAAGGGGAATGTGTGATCTCATTCCAAAAAGACCAGCAAGCAACAACAGATCTGCAAAAGCTCATTTGCACCCAGACTCCAAGGAGCAGTACTGGGCCACGATGCATGCGGGCAGCAGGTCTGCAGCACAGCACCGTGCACAGCCACGGCACTGCTGGGGGAAAGGGCAGAGTGGTAGCTCTGCGCCTCCTGCACAACCTGCCTCCTGCAAACCACACAGTGATCCTGCTGCCCTACCGCCTGAAAGGTCAGCGAGCTGCTGAGGAGCTGCCCCTGCCCTCCTGGCACAGCCGGCGCTCCTCAATTCCCTGCTCCAATGCCAAGGGGGACATGGGTACAGCAAAGCACCGTGAATTAAACAACAGAGTTTTTTAAAACCTGAGTTTTCCTCTTCTTTCCTTGCCATGATTTCCCTACACCTCTGCAATCTGGATACTGCTTTAGGAGAGAAGAAAAAAACCGACTACTGAATTCCTATGAGACCATTTCAGCCGTGCCTGCAGCCTCTTCAAAGGCATATTGCCGGCATCAGCAGTTGCAAGGAGTGCTCTGCCAGCTGGCTGCAGCTCAGGCATCTACATTTAGTATGGTGCAAGAGAGTGATGATGCTCTTTTGTTGCTTCAGGGAAATGGTATCACAGATTATTTTTTAATGAGCAGTAAATTCTTGCTGGGAGACATAAGAATACATCTGGCTTCCAGTCAGGCTGCCGACAGGAGGGAGAAAGGGACACTGCCCAGAGCTGGAGAGGGCCATTCAGAGTAACCAGAGCTCAGCCCTGGCACCAGCAGGAGTGATACAGTGTCCAGGGAAGTCACTGGAAAGCTCTCTCTTTGAATTTGAGGCTGACATGAAACCCCAAATCCTGATCTTTCAGAGAGGGAGTCTGAACCTATTCATTATCTGTAGGTCTGTTTCACAGGCCATATATCCAGACAATTTTATTTCCAACCAAGCAGACAGACCCGAGCTCCTGCTGTTAGTGACAACGAGCTCGGAGAGACAGAACTGAACAGCCTCTGGGGAGGCATTCCTTAGAGATGCTCCCTCATTACAGAGCATGCCTATCAGATGAGATAGCCAGGTGAACTGTGCACAAGAGAATCGATTCCTGCTGCGAGAGCCGGTTATATTTATATATAACCCCTGGAACTGCATTACAGAAAGGGAAACCATTACTAAGCCGGTAACAGCAACTATTCCCCACCCTCCCCTAAGATCCTCTCACAGGGGTGGTTACTCACGTGTGCAGCTGGGGTACCCATAGAAGCCCAGGGCACACTGGTTGCAGGTGTGCCCTGCAAAATTCACATGGCATCGGCACTGGCCAGCTGGGCTGCAGTTGTTGTCCACAGCACCCCGGGAGTCGCAGGAGCAAGCTGGAAGAGCAGGACTGATGTGAAACCCCTGAACCACGGCCAAGCACTACTGGTCTGAATTGTCAGTCAGTCCCACAGGGATTGGTTATTTACATCACAGATGAATTCGTTTCTTAATTCCACAGAGAGATGTGGGGAATACTTTCATCCAGAGTCACAGCCATAGCAGGAAAATGCCCCTGGGAGGTGATGAACTTTTTTCTTTACAGCCTATTCAATGCTCCTTCAGCATGTTAGTACACTAAGGCACGTGTCCAACCCATCAGTTTAATGTTTTTTTGCCCTCTTTTTTAACATTTCAATTAAAAAAATAAAAAATAAATTAGAAAAAGTTTTGCTACTTATAGACATTAACTATATTATATGTTTTATATATGGTCCCATGCAATCACACGTCACCCAGTGCAGCCCAGGCGAGCCAAAAGGCTGGAGACCCATGGGCTAAAGGGAGACAAGAAGGTGTAAGCTGGGACATTCAGTCGCAGCTGGGTTGTGATGAGGAAGTGTGACTAATAAGACGTGTTTTTCCTCCAGGCTCTGGCATGATCCATGACCTCCAGAACAAACCTGCCAAATTCTTACTGCAGATCACGTGGGAGATTTTGAGAAGCATGGACATTCTCCAAAGAAAGGCATGTTTGGGGGAACGTGATAGGCCAGCAGGAACTGAGTGTTAATGTTCATTAAAATGTCCCATGTGAATAACTAAAACTTGAGGCACACTCAAGCAACTTTTATAGCTGATGCACTTTGAGCAGGGAGCTGGGTGGGCTTCTCCCACATTCAGCTGCACATCCTCACAAGGAAACCACCAGATGTGGTCCTCAGCTGCCTAGCCAGCACGGCCCCAGCTTGTTCTCCTTCAGTTGCAGCAAATACCTCCCCTGACAGATGCTTTGGGGAGACAGAGCACCCTGACACGAGGCCATTCCTATCCCTTTGCTGCTGCAGCGGGTCCTTACCATAGCAGTGCGGGTAGGAGTGGTGCCCAGAGCTGCACTGCTCACACCGTGGCCCTGCAAACTCGGCCCTGCAGAAACACCTCCCAGAGGAGTCACAGCCTCCTGGCAGCGTCCCAACAGCACTGCAGCCACACACTGCAACAGAGGCAAAAACATCTGCTGAGTCCCAGGAGCAAAGCTTGTGGCACAACAGGGCTTTTTCTGAGGCTCTCAAACAGCCACATAAGCATTCACGCTGTTGATCTCTGCCCATTTTTGCATGTCCTCCAAAATGCCCACACAATCACTTTCTAGTCTTCCTCCAAAATCCTACCAGAAGACACTGGCTTTGCTATAATATCTACCCTACAGCTGGCAAAGGCACACTGCTGTTCTCACACTGACTGCCACTATGCCACCCCTGTCTTGTGCTCATCTTTGGGCATCTCTTCTCTAGTAAAGTATCTGTAGGCAAGGCAGAGATCATCTTAGACAGTTTCTGCCAGCACAAGAGGATCTGCACACTGGTCCACACATGGAAGCCACCCAGCCCTGTGGAGCACAGATACTCACACTGGCACAGTGGGTAGTTGAAGTAGCCAGGAGCGCACTGATCACACAGTTGCCCTTCAAATCCTGTTCGACACAGGCACTGTCCTGTCTCACTGTCACAGGTGCCATCGTACTGACCTGGGCCTGAGCACTGGCAGGCTGGAAAGCAAGAAGGACACTAGTTAATAAACAGCTTCTCTGTGTCTTCCCCTCCTGAGAAAGGAACCAAACTGCTGCCTCCTCTGGGCTGGAAACTGGAGAAACCACAGGGGACAGAGCTGACAACAAGTATGCCCAGCCCAGAGCTCATATCCATATGGAATTTCTCAACAGCCCCCCAGGGCTGGGAGGACACTAGAGGGTCACGGTTGGGTGGAAAATACCAGCAGAAGTCCTGGGAATTTGTCACTTGGAAGTGAGGCTGGAGAATTCTTCTCTGCAGAGCGAGTGGAGGGTGGGGAGAAGCAGGGGGGTAAGCAGGGGGAGGTGTGGGGTCGCTAAGCCTGAGTCACTCACGCTGGCAGAGGGGTCCATAGTGGCCTGGAGTGCACTGGTCGCAGTGTGTCCCCTGGAAGTTGGGTTTGCACACGCACATCCCTACTCGAGGGTCCTTGCGGCAGGCATTGCCTTCTGTCCCACCAGCATAGCAGTCGCAGTCTGCAGAGGGGACACGCAACAGGCAACAACATGAAGAGGACAAAAGATGCGATCGGCTGTCAGTTGATCTCTGTTGCTTGGCAGATGTCCACAATGGAATGCAACGCGAGGCAACAGCTCACAAGGCTGTCCCCTAATAACCTTCCTATCAGATGCAGATGTTTTAACCAAAGCCCGCTTAGGTGAGCAGCACGGCTGGCTCATGGGGTCACAGGACGGCTGGGAAACATCAGCATCACACCGTGTGCAAGGTGCTGGTCTGGCAGCAGGGCAATGCACAGAGCAGATAAACGCTGCCTGCACAGCTCACTCAGGGCTGATTTGGTGCAGTGCTGCCCAAGAGTTGTACACAAATTACCACTGATTTCAGCTACCAAGGATGGGGCTTTGGCTTTTTTCCTGCTAAATCCAAGCCCTTCTCCCTGTTAGGGCCCTCATCCAACTCTACAACAGTATGGGTGATGGGCTGGGGGAGGGAAGAGCAAAACTTGTCCAGCAAGCAGAGGGAGGGGCAGGCAGGGAAACGAGAAGGGAAGTGAGAAATTCCAGCTCAGGAAAGAAAAACCTGCCTGGAAGATACGGAGTTTAGAATATCAGAAGGAAGGAAAAGGTTATCTGCAGCACACTGGGGGGCATGAGACGGTGGGAGGGACACAGTGGGAAAAGAGAAGAAAAAGGACAAAGGATGAGATCAGCTGAGAGGGGTTATTGTCAGCAAGGAGGGAGGTGGAGGGGGACAGGGCTGAGAAATCCAAACAACAGAGAAAGCAATGTGGAGTGAGCAGCTGTCTGCACACGCTTCCCAGATGCTTGCAGCTCATGGCTTTGTGCAGAGGGGCTGCCAGCACAGACCTGCTGCATCTTCCAGCTCACAGAGAGTGCACAGCATGCATGGCAGGACAGGTCTGTATCAAAACCCAAAGGCCGAGATCGGGGAGAACACAGCTTGAATTCCAGCTCAGCCACAGCCCCACCATGATCTTAGGGTATTGCTTATAGGGAGGCCAGATGGTTTGAACCTCAGAAGAAAACACACAGTCATGCTCTGAATTTCCCTATCTACAATAAGGGGATCATAAAGCTCACTTTCCACTACCCCTTAGCTGCCTCCTTTCTCAGAACTGCTGTATGTCAGGCTTGCCTCTTACAACCTACAAGCTCTGTAAGCTGAAGACCTGATCTTGCTTTAGAGGGCATGATAATAGCAGGGTATTGCCAAAGCAGCAAGGAAATTGCAGTGCTTACTTATTATCTGTCCTGCAGGGAGCACTTGTTCTCCAGTATCGTTATAAGCAAAGGCTGGAACAGCTGCATGGAGAAAGAGACATTGCACAGGTCACCACACCACACCAAAAAACAATTACAGCCACTCTTAACCTGAGCTCCTGAATGATGGCTTTTTCCCTCCTGCATACAGAGTGGGAGATCAAACATCAGACAAATAGGAATTTCCCACTGACTCTCTGGTTCTGTCCCAACCCACATTAAGCCCAGGCCCATTCACATCTGTGGGAACCACTCCTGGGACAGGAGTGCCAATGTGGCGTGGGATAAAGAGAGAGAGCAGCCCCAAACAGAGCCCTGACCATTCCTGTACCTGTCGAGTCTAAGAGGTCCTGGACTTGGCCACCGCATGGCCTCACTCGCTGTACTTACGGTAGCAGTGGGGGAAGTCCAGGTATCCCTCAGCGCAGGCATCGCAGTGCTCCCCGGTGTAGTTGGGTTTGCAGTAACAGCGGCCAGTGAGGTCCTCACAGGTGCCATCGGTGAAGTCAGACTTGCAGTTGCAGCCTACAGAGGGGACAGCAGTGGTCATCAAAAGCACAACAGGGGCACTGCTACAACGCAGAGTCTCCGGAAGAGGCTCCACAAGTTCTGTGAATTCTCTCCAAAAATAAGAAGCGCGATTTTGTCCCTTCAGAACGAGTCTGGCTTAGAGGAATTGCTGCCACTGTCTTTGCCACACTGCGCGGTCCCAAGGAAAGCAGCGCAACCCTGACTTGCTTCTGCAGGAGTCCCCAGGTCCCCTGGAGAGGCAGTGGTGGCACTGGAAGGCTCAAGGGAGGGATGCAGGGTAGAACACCACCAGTCATAGCCACCAGACCGAGCTGGGCTCCCCATCGGGACAGACATAACCCACTGCTGCCTGGAGATCACTGACACCCATCCCAGAGTCACCAAGTAAAGGAGAGCATCTATAAACTGCAGAGGAGATCACACTCACGATAGCAAACGTATGGAGAGTCGATGGGGTGGTCAGGGGAGCGGTAGTATCCTGGGATGCATCTCTCACAGTTAACACCAGTGGTGTGATGCTGAAAGACAGAGGGTGAGAGGGGCATCAGTTCCTCTGCCTGCAGGAATGGGTTCATGCTCATCTGCCAGATTTCCTATCAGGGCCCAGAGGGAGCGACTTGGGAGCACAGAGAAGACCTAAATCTGATCAAAGTTCCATACACTGATTTGAAAGCAAAGCATTTCCTGTGTAAACTCTGCGTCCTCCCATTACTTCAGCTTGAGTTCCATGTTCCTATCTGACCTCAAGCCTATTCTCCAGTAAGATGGTACAGCTAAAACTTTACCGCCCAGGTGTGCTGTTCTCATTAACAGAGTGTATTCCTTTCACCTATGGCAAACAGACCAGATTTCCAGGGAGAGACCCTAATCATGATAACACAGAGGGCGGGGGCACAGAGCTGGCAG
>PPHD01015633.1:4312-15487 GCA_002909625.1 Bambusicola thoracicus
AAAAAAAAAAAAAAAAAAAAAAAAAGATGAAAATAATGTGACAGAGAAATGTGAAGGGTAAGGCAGGAAGGAAGAACGCAAAGTAGAAGGCCAGCATGAGTTGTTGGCTGATCTTTTTATATGAGGACAAAAAATATTTCCTCGTAAAAATGTATCCAAAGTCTTGGAGGCCAATGAATCCTGCTCTTCTTAAATACACAACTGAAGAAGTCTGAGAAGGAAAAGTCAGAGAAGTTCCAAAAATAATGTTGTATTATTCGAAGCCTTGTGACCCTTGTTCTTGTCATGATCCTGGCTTTCTTTTCAGTCCCTTATCCTAGCAGTCAATTAGCAAAGCATCAGTTCTGTTATCAGATCAGTAATGTCTCTGAAGGCTAATAGATGTCCCTTCCTTTGAAAGGTCACTTCTTTTCAATAGAACATCAGTAAGGAAATTTAAGTGAAAGTATCTGACAAATTGCAATGTGAAGTCTTTTGAAATGCTGCCAAGAGGAATCTGTATATTCTTCCATTCTAGAGTACAAGCAATCAAAGTAGGACCATCACCTTTTAAAGGAGAAAATACGATTAGGACTTTCAGTTTATGAAGGTGCATACTACTGCCTAGAACTGGACAGCCTTACCAGGTACTTGTCAGGTAGGGTGGAGAGGAAGAGATTGCTAACATCAAAGCCCTTCCATAACAGAGCATTAGAGATGTCAAGATATATGTTATTATTTTTTTAAATACTTATTATAAAGGGAATAAGGGAATATGAATCAAAGCTAAGGCTACTTCCAGCTGCCAACTTTATTGTTTCATTTGTGATCAGAAATGCTGAAACTGTAATACTGAGGTTGCCCAGACATGCTTCTGGTTCAACCAGAGTTAGGAAATGCTCTCCTCGTTGTTGTTTGTTTGTTCACTTTTTCTCCTGAAACTTCTAGCCCCATCTGTAAATACAAGAAGTCTGTCTCGTCTCATTGAGTTTAATATTTCTGCTGATCTGCAAAGACTTATTTGAAATTAGCCAGTTGGTGCAAAAGCTATTGAAGTGTGTGTGTGTGCATACCCATACAGACATGCATCTGTTTGTAAGTTCCTTAAGCTTTATTTTCTTAGAAAACAAAGCTAACAACTCAAAAAATCAAACTTTTTTGAAACAGCTTTGGAAGCAGATATTGAATGATAAATTGCACAGCCTATGATGCCTGCCCCCCATATTGCCATATATTAGCAAACTACATGTCATAAATGCGTAATAGTATATGACCTTTTCACAGGTGAATAAATTCTTGTGATTTGAAGGATTGTTTATTAGAGGATAGATGGATGGGAGGGAATAGATCAGAACCCTCCTTTTGCTAATAGCACTGAGCTTGTTATTTGCCACGTCAGCTCGTAATTTGTGTGCCTGCTCAAAGCTTTCATCCAGTTGTTTTTTGGACAGTGTATTATCGCCACTTGTCTCAGTGCCATGCAAGACTGAGAACTGCAATGACCTTAATTACAGCCTCTGATATAATGCCCAAACTTGCCATCATGTGGTGTAATGCTGTTTGAAGGCTACTTTTTTTTTAGGTTCTTGAGTTTCAGAGGATATACTCTCATGATTACCGATGTAAATGACCTAAATGGCAAAAATCAACTGATCTGTCAATAAATGTCTATTCAAAATACGTACTTCCATGAAAGAGTTTACCGAAAGCTCTTGCTTTGTTTCCAGCACGTGACCAGAATGGATATCAAAACCTCAAAAGTTGTTCTCTGGCCAGCTCTCTACAACAGCTGTTAATTGTTGCTTTGATCCATCAGCTTGCTAGCTATAGGTGTGGCCTAAGTATGAAACATGGCCGAAGACTGTATTTTACTTCTGTACACTTCAGCTATGTACGATTAAATAGACTGTCTAGTGCCATATTTAGTTTGTACAAATGAACTGTAGTGCAGTTTCTCTTCCCATTATTTGTAAGTGTTTGAATGGCAGTTTGAAAGGTGTGACAGGGATCAAGGTGAAGTTAATACAATCTGCTGTCATGTGCATTCATGTGAGATGGACTGCACACTAGAGTACTTAATTCTTTCTTGACCACAATGGGGGAGTCCACAGTGAGATGCTCTGGCATGGGTAAAATGAATTCCACTCTAGAGGATAGTCTGTAGAACTTATGCTCCCACGTTGGTTGGCTTCCTCCAATAAAACCCACTTTGCTATTTTATTCAGGGGAATCAGGAATTGGCTCTCTTTGCAGGGACTCTAATCTCATGCGTCAGTAGGGAAATTTGAGGAGGCTAATGACCACAGTTCATCAACAACTCTTCTTTTCCATCATGTTTCTGATCAGTGGGTGTGCTCCTCCTGATGAGCTGCAAATGTGTACTTAATATTATATTAGCTCTTAACTCCCAAAGTCAACAGTTTCCCTGGTAAGATCAGAACACTTCAAACATTAGTCTGTAGTTTTTTAAAATAAAAAAAGTAATATTTTTGTAGTGTAAAAGAACCCTTATTTAAATATTTACAGATACTTTTATGATGCTGTATTGCTTTCCTAAAACCTAAAACGGATCAACTGTGGTGAATACATATGTATGTCATCAATCTCTTCCCCCCTCCCCCAAGTTCTTCAAACAGGAGAAAGTATTTGTTTCTGTATCCAGAGAAGTTCCAAGCTTGTTATGCTCTGTTATAAAAATGAATTGGAGCCCAAAGACTTAAAGCAAACGTGAAGTCTGTTGGTGAGCAGTTGTCTCCTTGCAGCAGTGAAAGAGGTTCTGTTGACTGCTCTCTTGCATGCCTGTGGAACAAGAAAGAGGGACTCCTCCATGCCTTCTGTAGCTTTGTCTGCTCATTTGCTTGGGAGGAATAAATAAAAATATCCTTTTGTGTATCATTCTCCTTTCTCTAAGTGGTGGTGTTCATACATTCAAATTGCAGTAGCAACTCTGCTAGGGCTGTTGACCATTAGTTTTGTAACATCTAAATTCTCATTCCTGTGGATTTATACTCTTATAATTACGAATTTCAGCAGGCTTGATGCAGTTTAACCCTCAAACAGAGTTAATGACATGGGCGTCTTTGTGTTAGTTATGAGAAATCTGTGTGGAAATGACAGCACCCTTACCTGATCCAAAGCCTATTTAAGCAGAGAGAAATTTTCCTACTGACCTCACTGTAGAGTGAGTTAGTCTCCCAAGTAGACAGCAGCTCCCCCACAGCAGCAATCAGCTGTTTTAATGCTGCAGGAGGGATGAGTTACAAGCAAATGGTTTTTCACCAAATTTCAGGCCAGCAGCTAATTCTTATATTCCTGTAGGAACAGTATGCGCTTACTGAATGCGTGTCATGAGCAACTGCAAAGATGGCAAATTGTCAAATGAATATTTGGTGCCTAAATGGGAGGAAAATAGTGAGCACGAGGGGAAATTAATGTGTACTTATGTCTTGAGACTGCGCAACCATTCAGCGAGCAGTTGCGGTTCTGTTTTGAGCATCCCGGAGCGCTGCAGCATGTTGTTTGGCTTGATCTTGGTGTGTAACATAACTAATACGTTGTGATCCTTCATGCAGATACAGAGGTCAAACGAAATAGTCAGGGCCTTGAGTGCCTTAATAGGTGTGTGAGGGAGAGAGGAAGCAGGAGCTGGAACGGAATGCCCAGGGAGATGGCGGAATTACTGTCTCTGGAGGTGTTCAAGAAAGGTTTAGGTGTTGTACTGAGGGACATGGTTTAGTGGAAATATTGGTGATTGGTGGACAGTTGGACTGGATGATCTTGGAGGTCTTTTCCAACCTTGGTGATACTATGATTCTATGAAGTGGAGTGGCCTTGGCAGCATTATTAGACCTAACCTCACGTGTCCCAGATAGTGGGTCTTAATCTCTGCTGGGCTGTGTAATGATTCAAAGGGGTCCCAGGGTCTGGATGCAAGTACAGCACTATCTGCAGTGGATTTCTGTAATCTTCTTCTCCTATGTGGCATGTAACTGACCTATTCTTCCAGTGCAACAGTTTGTCATACTATACTGTAAAAGATTTAAGAAGTTTTGGTCTTACTTTTGACCTCAGCTGTGTGTTATTTGTCACAGTTTTGGAAGCAGTGAACAGTGAGCATAAAGGTGAGAGTCAGCAGCTGGAATAATGCGTATCTGTGGGGCGAGAGAAGGGAAAGCAAACTTATTCAGCCAGCTTTGTGTCACTAAAGTTTCAGGCTGCTCTTCTAAAAGTCTGCAGCTTTTTTTCCTCATAGTAAAAGGGGTGAGAACAGGCATTAATTACTGACTGTAATTGTTTAAATTAGCCTGAGAATTGCAAGCTACCTTTAATTGGTGGGATTTTAGCACCTGTGGAGTTGGCGAGTGAGGGTCACCTTATGCCTTCAGTGCTCGCAGTGCTGTCTCCCCCACCACATCCAGAGGCCGGGCTGCTGCTAGATGGGGCAGTGAGGGCTGCTGAGCCCGGGTGGCTTGCTCTGCCTAGAAGACCAGGAGCAACGGCCAACCATACTTGTTCACTTAACACAGCAGGAAGGAGCAGGCTTTTGGTTTTGGAAACAGACTCGATGAGAAACTAGTAGTTCATGAAAAGATTACGCAGCTAGATAAAGTGGGAAATAATAAACCATATCAAGTAGTGTAAGAAGATAAGAATGCTTCCCAGGACACTTGTGTGTTTGAGTGAAAGAAAATCACTGAATGATTACATCTCTCTCAAGAAAAGTGGAAACTTTCTAAGAACTTGTTAATGTAACTACATGTAGAGAATAGAGCAGGCATACCATGTGTTAAAGCCTTTAAATTAAAAGATTATGTAATGCAGATTTTTTTAAGGATGTTACTGATGGACTACTGACTCACTAAACTTTCTAATAGATACATATTAATGTTTCTATAAATCAGTTAATTTGGCGGTTAAGAATAATTAAGACACTAAAAAGTACATATTGAAAACCAATAATATAGGTTGAAAGAGGAAATGATTCTGTCTGCAGTTATGAGGTTGCTCTGAAAGTAATACCTCCTATTTTATTACACTGGCCCACAATGTCAGAGGTGGATGTTGGTGGTATGGCAGTAGAAGTTGCGCCTTGCCGCCAATATTCCATTACATTTTGTTGCTGTGTGACAGATGGCAGCAGAGAGGCAGTCTGACAAAAGGACATCCGACACAGAAATGCACATGAAGCAAGGATGGGTCACTGAATCCTTCCATGTGGAAAAATGGCACCCACTGACATTCATCAATGCTTGATGAACATTTATGGAGACCAACAGTGGCTGTGAGCACAGTGAGGTTGTGGATGGTGCACTTCAGCATTGGCAACAGCCACAGTGGGTCAGTTGCACTAGTGCAGATTTTTATGAGCGCAGCATGCAGCTCTTGCTCATTGCTGGCAAAAATGCACAGCTAATGGCGGTGACTACGTTGAAAAACAGTGTTTTGTAGCTGAGAATTTGCTCTATCAATTTGTGTGATTATGCTCTTTGTATCAGTTGTAGTTTCCATGGAAATAAATAGGAGGCATTACTTTCAGAGCAACCTGCGTGCTTTACGCTGAAGTTACTCCATTTCCTTATAAATATATATTTTTAATGTGAAGGTAACCAGGCTGTGGATTTAGGTCTCTACTACCTGAGGGGAGGAGTGTGGTGGGTGGTCTATTTACACTACAGAGTGCTGTGGCAAACTGTGTGTTGTGATGGTGCCATGTGGGTGCAGCCCTTGAGTAACACCACCTTCAAGTGGAAGGAAGAGTGGAGCAAAGTGATGCTTTGCCTCACTGTAGTAGCATTTTCTGGCACAACTGTAATGTATTTTCAAAGCTACAGGCTGGCAAACAGACTTATCTATGATCAGATAGTAAATACCATATGGCCACTGAGGCCTGCTTTGAGAACTTCCTTCTGCTAGCAGATTTTAACTCACCTCCAAGGAAATCTCCCAAAATAGCTAGGAGTAAAAGGAGTGACAGGAGAAGGTGAACCCAAACACCACCAAACTTGCTCTGTTTGCTGGTGTGATTGCTTATGCAACTTAGTGCAACCCCGAGGCTGCTTTTCCTTGAGACAAGGATTTTCAGATCAGTTTTCAGCCTACACTGGAAGTGCTGTTGGTCGGGACCTCCCCTTGGAGCCCTCAGTGACCTTCTCGTGTCATGCTCCCAGTTGCTGCAGTAAACCTGTGAGTTCAGTGCTGATGAAAGGTGGTCTGCTGACAGCTCTGGAAACGTATGTTAAATGCATAGCCAGGCAGGAGTACTAGAGGCCTACTGGCTTCTCCTGCACTACCAACATGCGGGTGGCCCCACACAGGACCAGGCTGATGCTGACTCCTGTTTAATCCTTGGCCTTGCTGGGGCCACTGGAAAACCACTAATTAGTACCACCTGTAGAGGCTTCCTCTGATGTGTATCAACAAGTCTGACTTCCAGCCCTGTTGCAGCTGCTGGTGTGCAGGCCTTGCTGTTGCTGCTGAGCCGTGTCAGTGCTTCGGTGTGGAAGTTCTCAGAGCAAGACCCCTGAACAACTAGGTTCCTTGGGGGAAAAAGTGGCCTGCAGCCAGAGAACCAAGTCACTGAAACAAAAAGGCAGGAAGATTCTGAATTCTCTGCAGCTCTCTGCAGAGACGTGGATAGAAAAGAGAAGGCCTGCTACTACAAATCCTGTGCTTACACAGCTGTGAGGCTGTCTCCAGGCCATCTCTCTCAGGTCTTAAAATCACACAATCATAGAATCATCAAGGTTGGAAAAGATCTCCAAGATCATCCAGTCCAACCATCCACCTACCACCAGTATTTCCCACTAAACCATGCTCCTCAACACAACATCTAAACCTTTCTAGAACACATCAAGGGTGAGTGACTCTACCACTTCCCCGGGCAGCCCATTCCAGTGCCTGACTTTGAAGAAGTAGTATTTCCTAATGTCCAGCCTGAGTCTCCCTTGGTGCAACTTGAGGCCATTCTCTCTAGTCCTGTCGCTAGTTACATGGCAGAAGAGGCCAACCCCCAGCTCACCAGTCTTCCTTCTGGTAGTTGTAGAGAGTGATAAGGTGTCCCCTGAGCCTCCTCTTCTCAAAAGATGCTCTGTTCTTGGGGTGGCAGTCTCAGGAAAGTGGTTGGTGGTGTATGTGAAGTGTTTCATCTAGGTGTCTGAAGTAAGAAAAGCATTTGAACTAGACAAGGGATAAGGGAATGGGAGAGCAATAAAATGTGAAACAAACTGTGGTTGAAGAAATTCATCCTTAAATTGTTTTAACAGCCTTGTGGCTTTCTTCCTTTGACTCTAGGAGTATGAATTACTCATGAGTCCAGCAGCAGTAATCTGGGATTTTTCCCAAGTGGTTTCCCAGCTAGATTGTCTTTGTTTTCCATCCTGGTAGTGTTCCAGTACAGTGCTGTTTCCATAGGTGATGTGGTTCCCAAAGCACATCAATTTATGTATCCCGTGTTAGTGCCTGGAAATGCATAAGACCAGTATTTTGCACTGGGTGTGGTTACTGGGGTTAAGACCTGTACTGTTCTTTGATACCGTGGAGGTAAGTGAGGCTTTCTGCTGTCTAAATGGGAGCTATGAGAATGCCAGATGCCCATGGGAGATGGTGAGAAAAGGAAGAAATTCAGAATAAAAATACCTAATTAGAGCTTTGGAATAAGCCTAAAGTTTATGTGGGATGACAGTAGGGAGAGAAGAAATTAAACGGATATTTGACTTTCACTGTCATAATATTTTATGGAAGACTTAAGTGCGAGATGAAAAGGCTTTAACACTTGAGCAGTTCTATTTTCTGTAGTCAATTTGTTCTATATTCAACAATACTCTTTCTCTGCATCCACAAAACTTAACAGAGGTCAGTAAAGAAAGAAAGAAGTGCAGAAATAATTGAGAAGCACTCCACTGAAGAATAACAAGGGAGGGTTTTTTTTTCTTATTTTTCTCTCTGAAGCAAAGATAGAGCTAAGCAATTATTTGTTAGAGCTTGGAATCAACATAGGAACATTAAGGAAATAAATCACGTTTTCTTTTGAATCTTTTTGCTGTGCTTCCACTATCTCTAGGCAATAACAAGAAAAAGTAGCAAAGTCATATTCTCATTCTGCCATCCAGGCACATGGCTATAGGCTGAATTCTGGCAGCAGCTCCCAAACTTTCCTTTCCTACGTTATTTCTACCTGCTAGTAACAGGAATCTAAAAATCTAGCTGTTGCTTGTATTACCTGCTGATTATTTTAGTTAAATTTACCTCTATTGTATTCACTGTAGTACCTTCCACTGCCACTTCAGGGGTGGCTAAGGTGAGAATGGATGCAATTCTTGTTCTCTGCCAGAACAGGTAAGCACACATACAGGAGGTCTTTTTACTGGAAAAGTACTTGCTTGCTGAAATATAAATTCTTTGTGTTAAATGTTGTTTTATAAGATTTCTCACTGTGGAGAGAGAGAGAGAAAGGGAGAGAGAGTACATAGGCTATAAACTTCTCCACAGGTGCTAGAGAAATGCTTAATGATTCAGATGAAATGACATGTCAGAACCTTCTCGTGGTGTTGCTGAGTAGCAGCTGCTTAGTAAAGGCTAAAGCAAGAGAGCATGCTGCCCTTTGCCCGGAATACTTTCTTTCTTCCTAGCAAGCTGTTGCTTCAGGGTTTCCTGAGGCAGAGTTTGTATCTGGGTCACTGTGTTCAATAACCACTGGTAGACTGATCGTTTCTCAACTCGTTAAAATTTTCTTACTCTGGAGCTTCTTTGGAAATGAACGAATGTGGGACTTCTGGTTATGTTTATGGGAGAGATGCTTCTATTCCTACAGGAATCCCAAAGCATTCAAGCCTTTTCAAGCTGCAGATAAGACCCTCTGCCTAGACACCCAGCTATGTCCAAGGAGTATTCTCATTATTCTCATTACCTGTTCTAGATTGGAGTGGTTGGGAAGTCCTTGAGTGCAAACAGTGAATAAATGAATTGCATATATAAAGAATGAATAGACTGCTGGCTCCTCACACTGAAGAATTCTTGCCTTGTATTTGTACTAACAGGAATGAGGCTGAGGAAAGGTGTTGGTGTGTCTTTTCCATTTGGAAAGAAATTCCCCCTGCCAATGTGTGTGCATGCCCATAGCACGTTCTCCCCTGCTATGACCACTTGCAGGGCTCATGTGAGATGTTCTGCCTGTTCACACTGTGGGTGGTAAGGCGGACTTGATCTCTTGGAAAGGCTCAGTGCTCTCTGCCCACTATGGCCTTACATAGCATGTGTGTTTCTGTGTGGACCGACTATCACAAGGAATCTTTTCTTTACACTGGAATGGCCAAAAATACTGTGAAAGCAGAGCTGTATATTTGTTTTGAATCTCCTACAGTAGGGTAGTTGCATGTGTGTATATGAGAGATCATGTTTTGTTGTTTTTAAACAACTGCTTTGTTAACCAGTCCCAAAGAAGAGTTGCTGTGTTTCTGTCTCTGCTCACCTGCCTTAACATTTACTCCACTCGTGATCTGCTTGTTTGTTTCCATACCTGTACTGAATGTTTCTGTGCCAGTCCTGGATTTAAAGCCCAAATGCAGTCTTATATAAAACCAGATCTAATGTAAAGGATATAAAATAACCATTAGGCAAATAGGAGAGCAATACTGATTCCCATAGCATAACTGAGATGCTGTCAACATGACTGATGCCAGTAACACAAAGAAAGATGCAGCACAGCAATCTCAGCTGCTAAGAGCTGTGCTCCTAACGAGGAGCATGTGAGAGACAGGCTGGGTAGCTGCTGGTGCCTGCTCTCTCTCTGTGCCTGGCCCCTTCTTCAGAGCTTGTGAGTCACTTCCTCTCTTCCCCAAAGAGAAGCTCTTCAGAAAATGGCATACTAGGGTGCTGTGTTTATTGGCTTTCAGAATTAAACTGTTCCGTGTACCAGCAGAGAGATTTTTCCCCTAGCTGCTGACTCCATAGATTCTCCCTGAGAGTTGTAAGTCGAATAGTTTTTCTCCGATTTAGGTCTTGTGGAGGATTCAAACGTCTCAGGCCAAATTTTACCTCTGGAGGTGCTGTAAATGTCTCTAGAGCATGGCTGCTATCTCCCTGAGCTCCTGTCTGCTGTGGTGCAAGTGGGCTGCTCAGTGTCAACTCCCCGCTGACGTACACAGATAAAGACGAAGGGAGTTTGTAGCTGCCTCTTCTCACAGAATGGAGTTTGACTTCCCATCTTGGAGGAGGGGACTGACAATGGCAAGCAGCTGGGGAAGGCAGCGGCACTCTCTTTGGCTTTTGAGTATGTTCTGCCCACGCTCAGTGAAACATGGACTTAACAGGAGGCAGTTTGTGGATCTGAAAGGCCATGTGCCAAGCATTGCCATGGGACTGTGTACTCCTGACATCAGTTAGTCATCCTAAAATCATGGTAAGTTATCTGTGGGGCTGGTTATCTGAGTATTTTTATTATTATTATTTATTTTGAGGGTAGACTAGGTGTTGGGGTGTATGCTCTGCAGGGGTCACTTCGCAAAGCGCTTCATGATCTTTGCATACCACCAGCTGTGGCGCTGTTGTGTTGCTTCCATAACAACCAGCTGATGTTATCAACATGATATCAACGTGAGATTGACTTAACTTTAAGACCAAGCAGATGTAGAAACGGTTGTGGAGTCTCTAATCCAAGACTGGGTCAGCAGCTCTGCCATTTCTCACCCAGTTCCCATGCTGTGATGGGACTGGATTGAACCATAGCAGTATGGTTCTCGCTGTAGCTAGTAGCTTAACCGCAGATCTTACTGGTACACAAAGTGCCAATCTGTTAGGGTTGTCTATGCGGCAGGGAGGTTGGAGATTCGTGATCCTTGGAGTCCCTTCCATCCTGGGCCATTATGTGATTCTGTGTAATTCTCTTAACGCTTGCTTCAAATACTGTCTGATAGTACTCAGGAGCTTTTCATGCAGTAACCACCAAGAGAGTATTGAAAACATCCCTCTGTGTGTGTGGAAAACAGAGAATCTGGAAGTATTTCCCTGGGAAAAGATAATTTATATGTACTTTTTAGTACTCTGCAGCTAAATAACTTCTCGGTCTGATTCACCAGCATATTAAAGCACTTCTTTAGCACACTTAAAATACAAAATGGCTTTTTAGTAGATCAAGTAATCACTGGAGGATATCTACTGGAGTTGGTGCATCTTATTCCTGGTAAAGTTACCAGGTAACTT
>PPHD01015634.1:0-15988 GCA_002909625.1 Bambusicola thoracicus
GATAACCTTTTTGCACACAACCTGTAGCTGCAACCAGGTGCAGCAAATAATGTTTGTCATTTATATCTTGTTACTGTTCAGCCCTCTCTCCACCACTGATCCTGACAGATTCTCTAGAAAAAGACAACATCCTTCTCGGAAGAAAGTATTCAGAGACTTATCCAGCAAAACCTCCTGAATACATGTTTCTCACCGAATCAGTGGGCTTGGAGTGAAAGGGCCGAGGGGTTTGGTTTTCTCTAATCTGTACATCAGATTGAAATACTTGTTTATGCTTCTGGGTTCCCACTTAAACATGGTTAGGAGAAGACCTGAGAGACACATTGGGAAATGTGAAAAGAAGTAAAACAATACTGAAGAAACAATTTTCGTGCAAGGAAAAACTTAGATTGGGGCAATGGCTTAAGAGAGCCTCAGCTTTAAATCAGTGTGAGAACTAGAGCGAGACAGAAAAAAAAGGAAGGAATTATCTGCCTTAGTTCAGAATGCAGAGTCAAAAGACCCATTTCCTTTGACTTTTTTCAAGTTATATTTGAATGAGGCCCTCAGCATCTCTGTAGTCAGATTTGCTTCCCTAGAAAAGAAGACTTCTCCACATATGATATAAAACTCTTCGCAATCCAGTAATGTTTGATGTTTGTAGCCATTCACCTCTAATTATAGGACTGTATGCATGCACTGCTCAGGTTCAGTTTGATATCCAGCAGGTACAAGTCTTATCCACTTCTGATGAATCGTATCAACTGTTGAGCAGTGTGTGTGTTCCTGGCTGCACTACAAAACAACTGAGGAACTGGAGACTTTAGCTACAGGTTTACTGGGATGTCTGGGAGGCTCCAGGCCCCCCATCTCCATGCTCATTGTTAAAAGACTAGCAGAGAACACCGTTTTGGCTGCGGCACCTGCCCTGGGTTTGTGCTGAACACTCAGAGGAATTCCTTCGAACAGAGCTCAGTTCAAACTCAAAGGTTAGGGAAGTGGTGATGGATACACTTCTTGAGATGTAAGAACAGGATTGTCAGCATCTTGTAAGAGGATACTGCCACCTTAATCCCGATGGAGAGTCAAAACCATTCCCACTGCTTTCATTCCTCTAACTCATGTAGTGGTATAAGTGAGATTTAATGCTATCAGTGATCAGTGTACTCAAGTATAGCTATTCTTCATTATTTGTGACAAGGATTAGCCACCACAAAACCATATGTTTGTAATATCAAATTCAAAATAAGCTCTCAGATCCATTCAAACCTTATGTATCATTAAACTACAACTGCAGTTTCTAACCATACCTCATCAAAGTTTGCTCTTATTACAGTGTCTAGTATCCTCTGACAGTGAGTTCTATACATCATAATAAAGGTAGAAACCTGAAAAAGAATGAGAGGGAGAGACACAAAAGATCATTCTACTTTAAGAAATCTGCTTTTAAAGCTATCAGAATATAGAGCACAAAAAAGTAAGTTTTTTCTTACCTATGAACAATTGCAAAAATAATGAAATCAGAGTCTAGTTAGATTAGCTTTAACATAAATTTCTTCTTAAAGGTAAATTCTCCCTTTGAATTCATGAATTTTTCTATGTCAATGAGATTCTTCAAATGTAAGAGGAGCGAAAAAACCTCAGTGAGATCAAAGACGAGAATGTGGCCCTAATTAGGACATAAAGAACTATAAAACCCTAGTCTTTTGTCCACTTTACATTGATACTACACATGTGAATAGCATCAGAAAACTAGCAAGCTCAGCCAAGAACAGTCAGAGCACTTTTGTCATAGGTGCAGACAGGATTCTTTTAATTTCCAGCCTAGAAGGATAAGAAATGCATTAAATTCCTCTCCCCACAAGAAAGCATCGGATTTGTTTTCCCATTTGCCAACAAGTGGGTTCACATAGTGCTAAAACAGAAAACTGGGGTCTTGTTATTGGTGATTTAACCAGTTACCATCCAAGCCTTTCCTGCTGTATGTGATACAACTTTGAAAGAAGAGTGTGCATAGGCTTTAGATATGCTATACATCTGATAGCATATGCTGCTATACTGAGGGAAGATACTTCTGACTATGATAAGAAGCAGATAAATTCCCCATAAATAAAATCAAAGCATAATTGAACTTAATCTTATTTAAGGTCTTTAGACAAAGTTTTCATCCAAAGCAGGGAAAAAAGTATACCGGACAAGCTGAGAAAATATTTCCAAAGCATTACCTTCTCCTCTGGCAGACTGGCTGGCAGATTTAGATCTTTGACATTTGGAAACTCTGGCAGTAATGTTCCCAGCTTGGATCGTGGTGAATATGCCACTGTCTGTTTGGTCACTTCTTTTTTTCCTGTTTCATTGACCCAGGCTGCTCCTTTTTTGGAATACATCACATCGTAATACTGTGAGTTTTCTTTCACTGCAATTCCATAATAATGGTACCTGATACACAGAGAGGTACATTTCACAAAGTAGATCATTTAAAGATTATTCAAAACGGATATGGGAGTAAGAGAAACTGACAATACTAATAATCTCTATGGCAAAACAGACTTGGTGATAGTTTCTGCATCATTAACAAGCATTGATTCAATAGCAGAATATTGTGGTAATACACCGTGTTTTCAAATTTCCTTCTTTTGGTAAAAGCAGCTCTCTTCAGAGTTAATAAAGCTGACCGTTGCATGGCAGAAAATTAATGGAGTTCTATGTTTTTTTTTCTTACGATTTAAAAGCACGTCCTAAAGCTACTTGCTGGCAGAGCTGTGCTGTGCAGCTGCTCCTTTAGTTTAGCAATAAGCAGAGGTACAGCCCCTCTGGTCTGGCCCTTCTGTTGTTATTCCTTCTCAGACTGTCGAGGGCCTCTTTGATCCCTGAATAGCACAAGTCTTTATCACAAACAAACTGATCAGAAATGTTTCAAAACCTGAAAGCACCGCAATGAAAGGGTGGGGGGGAACACGTGTGCATGAAAGCAATGAACAGCAGAAAACGTACAGTTCAAAATGATGTGCCTTGTAACTTAGCATCATAATTGGTCTTAGATCAGCACAGGATACTACACAACGCCGTAACTCTGCCTGTGCAGAGCACAGTGGGTGTTACACGGTGTGGCTGCACTACAAGAAGGGACTGGTGGCCTTATGGCACACGGTTGTGCCACGGCTTAGCATTATTATAGGTGTTAATGGGAGCACACATTATCCAGGCTAACTCTTGCATCAAAGCAGCAGAGACAATCTCATTCACTCCATGATTTTGCTTGACATTTACTTCATTTTCTCAGCTGTAAGCCCCATCACCACTTCAACTAAATTTTTAGTGGTTACAAAAACCAACATAAAATCACGCTGCTCTTGTACCTTTGACTCTGTTTTCTTAAAGGGAATTTTCAGTGATCTTCCAGTTCTCTCCTTACAGCCTATCAGACCGAGATGAGACTCTCACTTCTGCATCCAGCTGTGGTAGGAGGAGATGGGACCATCTCCAGATGTTTGTCACCCTCCCCAGACAGTTACAGTTTTCAGAGTGCTGCAGGCAGATCAGTTCGCTTGACTGCCCCTAGTTTGCTTTAGGAAAATCATCTGGCTGTACTAACATCAATTCAAATAGTGAAGCAGCAGTGTCTAATTGATAACAGCTTAAGTTAAGGTGACTTTTTTTCTAGAGCAGATTCACTCATTCCCCCTCAAATCGGCGCACGTTATAATCTCCAACAGAAAGTAGTGGCAAATAGCTGGAAGCCCTAATCTTGTCTACCAGCACAGATGGGCTGAGAGGAGGCCTGGGGAGCTGCAGGATTCTCATATGTGCCGCCCTTACCAGTTTGACTGAGGGTGTTCCATGTCATCCATCAATAATTGAAATAAAAATAAAAGCTATCCTGAACTCAATATTGAATAATCCAGAGGAGATCTATTAAAATGGTAATCTGACAATATTTGAATAAGATTTCCTTCCTTCAATACCGTAGCAAGCCACACAATCTGCTCCAAATCTGCACGTCAGGGCTTAGACCAAAATGTACATTCCAGACCAGAAGTCAGGCTCCAGATCCATCCTACTCTGTTACAGACAGCTGATGGCAAGTTTTCGCTTGGATACCATTGCTGTGCATGTCACATGTTTCACTGGCTTTATTTGAATAGGATCCTTAATGCTTTGTGCCTGTTAAAAGGACAAACCAGAGCAAAGGACACTAAGAAGGCTGATTCAGCCAGACATTACATGTGCCAAGCTACACCGAATGGTACACCAGCCATAGAAGTTTGTTGGTTTTTGTTTGGAGTTTGTTTTTTTTTTTTTTGCTTAAACAGTAACAACTCCAGGTTGCAGTTCAGGTTCCCACTTTGATAGCAGCTGCCATGCATGCACTGTGTATAACAGCCATAAAGCCTACTTTCTTATATCCTGTGAGCTTGGTATGTCCAGGGATGGGAAAACGCAAAGAAACTGCCACCACAAATTATTGAGAGAAAGAGAAAAAAGAAAATAAGAAAAGTATAAGGCCACAGCAGGCAGGACTGCAAAAGTTCAAGACAGACTGAGAGGTTTGCATAACTTAAGCAGGTCAGTCTTTTATGTCAAGTTTCCTCTTAAATCAATTCTAGGGGAAAAAAAAAGAAGCCTCCGAACTGCAGTAGAATGGCACTGGGCATTGTTTAATGCCTGGTATGTTTCACTTGGCAGTATACTACATTAAAGACATTGCCAGGTAGCTTCAAAATCACCTAGACAGCAACAGCCAAATTAACATAGAAATTTTACTGAAGGAGGGAGCTATCTGGAAATGTTACCATCCCAAATGGCAAAAAATCACTGGTGCAGTTTACAGATATTCTTAGCACTTTTAAAAAAATCATTTCTAACAGAAAGAAAGAAAGAAAAGTGACAACAACCAACCACCCACAATCAAACTGAAATCAATAAACAAGTCTTGAAAGTTTGATCTGTAAGGAAGTAACGGGCAAACCACACAGTCATTTTTGCAGTAAACAAAATAATCTTTCCTTTCATGGATCCAGAATCTACAGTACAACACTCTTAAAGGAAGAAGCAAAAACTCCCTTCACACCATATCGTTCCTATTAGTTTAAGTAATCACTTGTTATATAATTGAAGAGTTTCAAGCTGTAGTACAGAAAGAAATGAGCTTTTCTATTTAGATGCCTTCTCATGGCTCACCTGTGGTGGAATTCTTTCTAAGCTCAGCGTGATAGAGAACAGCTGCAGGCTTACAGCAATAAACCCAGCTGCAAAAGAGAAAGCCTCACAACAGATGACCAAGAGTATAGTGCCTTTTAGCTCTGAACTTTGAAATGTTACAAGGGAGCCATGCTATAAAAAGACTGAAGGCAGAACAGTGTGAAGCCAGATGATCTCAACCACTTCTGTGGTTGAGTTTCCTTGGCAGTAGCAAGGACATGGAATGAAAATCATACTGGCAGCAATTGGTCATCGCAGTAGGTGATAAAAGGACTGAAGTGTTAATGCATAAAGTAATTTATTTACATAACACAACTGAAATGCAATCAGATGTTTCTGAAAATAAAAACAGACCTCAGTTATAGCTGCGCTGGGTCTAGCAAGAAGTGTATGTGCTGGTGTATTCACTGCAAAGAAGTACCACGCGCACATGAGAAAGACAAGTGGACACTGAGGTGAATTGAGAGCTGGCTAATGACAGAGCTCAGACAGTTGTAATCAGTGGCACAGTCTACTTAGAGGCCTGTAACTGGTGGTGTTTCCCAGGGATCAGTACTGGATCTGGTCTTGTTCAACATCTTCATCAGTGACCTGGATGAAGGGACAGAGTCCATCCTCAGCAAGTTTGCTGATGATATGAAGCTGGGAGGACTGGCTGACACATCAGTAGGCCGCTCAGCAAGAGCTGGACAGGATGGAGAGTTTGACAGAGAGGAACCTTATGAGGTTCAAAAAGAGCAAATGCAGAGTCCTACACCTGTGGATGAATAACAGCATGCATCAGTACAGGTGAGGGGCTGACCAGTTGGAAAGGTGCTCTGTGGAGAAGGACCCGGGTGTCCTGGTGGGCAACAGGTTGGTCATAAGCCAGCAGTGTGACCTTGTGGCCCAGAAGGCCAGTTGTATCCTGGGGTACATTACAAAGAGTGTGACCAGTAGGTCAAGGGAAGTGATCCTCCCCCTCTCCTCTGCAATGCTGAGGCCGCATCTGGAGTGCTATGTCCAGGTCTGGGCTCCCCAATTCACAGAAAGACAGGGAACTTCTAGAGAGAGCCCAGCAGAGGGACACCAAGATGGTGAGGGGCCTGGAGTCCTGGGACCGTTCAGCTGGAGAGGAGAAGGCTGACGGGGGATTTTATTGAGGGGGGAGGAGTCAAGTGCATAGGACCAGACTCTTGAACGGTGCCCAGTGACAGAACAAGAGGCAATGAGCATAAACTGGAACACAGAAAGTTCCATATGAATATGAGAAAGACCTTACTTTGAGAGTGACAGAGCACAGGAACAAGCTGCCCAGAGAGGTTGTAGAGTCTCGTTTTCTGGAGATATTGAAAATGTACCCAAACCCTTTCCTGTGGAACCTACTGTAGGGAACCAGTTTTAGCAGGGGGTTGGCCTAGATGATCTCCAGAAGTCCCTTCCAACCCCTGCGATTTTGTAATATGCAGATGTGTTCATACCCCCCTCTTCATTGGATCAAATTGCTTCTCTGTATGCTATAATCACTGGAGTGTTAACCATGGATGAAGATGTAGGTATCCTCTTTTGGACCAGAACAATTCCATTTTATACCTACTGAGGCTGTGAAATTTGAATAACTGTAATCTCTCTCAGAAGCATTATCAGAGACTACCAAGGACCTAGGATTTTACAGAGCACTTTCAGAAACATCTTACTTGCTAGATAGGGTCAGAACTATTGCAAAGACAGCATGAAAAGAGAAGGAGACCTGAAAGCCTCTTCGGTAGGCATGCAAGTTAGGGGGAAAATATGCAAGAACTTCTAAGTCTCACTGATTTTTAGCCCCTGAGAGCAAAGACACATTGTTTTTGCAAATGCAAGATGCCTTCAGTCAGCTGATCAAGGCATCTTGCTCCTCTGAGAGGCTTCTGAAGCTGATAGAGGAGCTCCAGTTGGGGAATATACCAGTGCTCATTCTTTGTTTAAACAGGAAGACAAATAACAAAGTTATAGCCAGGATCAGAATGACTTCATGGTTGACAAAGATCACTGTCATAGGAGGTATTCCATAAAGCAACCTGGGCATGCTTTCACCCTGTCTTTATGAGCTTCCATGTAATTTATATTCAATTCAAAGTCTTGATGCTTTGAGTCCTGACCTATCAGGCTTTCCTAATATGCTGTTGGACTAATGCAACATCTACACACAAGTGATTCCTGGTAACTCTGAGTGTTATAGCATGTCGGAATTTATATTTGGGAAGAAATTTCAGACCTACAATTAGCTGCTGCTTTAGAAAAAGTTAAGCTGAGTTATAAAAGTTAACAGAATCTCAAGATGAAGATAAAAACAACTGGAAAATCTCAAATAGAATGTGAAGTGCATTCTTCTGTCTGAATCTATTTCTCATTCTGGAATGAACTATTAGGACTAACTGTCTTTGGGGGGTACCATCTTTTGGATAAGGCAATAAACTAATTCCTTGATCATGTAAAGGGACGTTGGATTTTGTTACACAGCAAAAACTGTGATTAAATTCAGGTCTGTGGACAATTTAAGTTTAGGCCAATATATATTTCTAGCTAAATCCCACATACCATTTCACCACTTTTTCTCCAAACGTAAACATGATATTAACCAGCTGTGATTTCCCAGTCACCAGCAGTAGCTCTGTTAGTGCTAAGTGTGAATGCCCCTCATGTCATGTAAAATGAGTTGAGAAGAGATAAATTGTAGAAAAAAAATGGAAAATATTGCTGACAAATTCAGTAAAAGATCTCTATTGGATTATGCAGCACTATCTCCACTGAACCAATAAGACCGAGTAAAAACCACAATGGAATCTGTATCAGAGTTGGGCCTTAACTCCCCAACTGGACAAATCATTCCCTGATGTCATACTATTCTATTCAGTCAGGGCCAGATGGGGCCCTGTGTGAGATGATAATACACCATATAGTGCTTACTTTGATTGGCCTCGAGTTCCAAGTCTTCTCGTCGTTAGTTGTGGAAACTGTTGCCTTATTATCTGCAAATGAATAAAAATGATATTAGAAAGAAATGAAAACATTTGTTTATAATTTATTACAGACCATTAAGACCAATAAGCAGAAAAACTGTACTGCAGTCTCACCCAAATACATGGGTAGAAAAATCAGGAGAAAGCTTTTGTTTTTTTCCTTTGCTGAAAAAAGGGAAATGGGCTTTTAAGCTCAGTATGATTTTATTAACTACCATCAGTTTAGATAAATAATTTTATGGCATCACTGTTCCTTGAATCTCACACCATTTCTGCCTCGGAACGAATGAAGATGGTACTTAGAGCTGACTATTTCTTTAAATGTTTGCAGGATCAACAAACTTGGTTTTCCTGCAACTAGAGGAGCCTTTCCTTTTGAGAGCTTTGGAGGCAACGTGTCTTCAAAGGCCTTCATGATCCTGCCATTAAACCCTCCCTTTTGTAAGAGACGATTCTGTGAAAACATATTGATATTTGTCAAGGCACCACTTCCACCAGAGAAGACTCACTGTTGCATTTTCTAAAGATAGGTCATAATCAATTTATCTGCTATGGAAAACAAGCACATCTCAGCAGCAGCAGGATATTGTCAAGAACCTGGGCTTCAGTCCATCAGCAGGGATTAAAAGAACACTGCTACTGTAAAACAAAACTTCTTCAGCACCAGATGCATTTAAGGAAACAAATTAATGAATGTCAGTTGTGCAGATCCGCTGTCAGCCAGGCTACTCCTGATGAAAAAGCTCAGCTGGAGTTGCTGGAAAGGCAGCCCTCAGCACCTCGTGGGACTGAACCTGATTTTCAGTGCCGTCTGCAGTGGGGGCAAAACTCAGCTGGCAGAACAGTCACGCAAGAAAGAACGCAGTAATCCTCAGAGATTCACTTATAGGAGAAATTTCTTTCTTTCTTAATCTGTAGCTTATTTTGTGCTTTCATAATATAAATTGCTGTTTCCTATTTTGCAGGCAGAGGGGANGTCTGCAGTGGGGGCAAAACTCAGCTGGCAGAACAGTCACGCAAGAAAGAACGCAGTAATCCTCAGAGATTCACTTATAGGAGAAATTTCTTTCTTTCTTAATCTGTAGCTTATTTTGTGCTTTCATAATATAAATTGCTGTTTCCTATTTTGCAGGCAGAGGGGGAGGAACAAGTAGAATTAAAGAAAAACAGGCATACAAGATGGAATACAACTGTTCAAACAGAAGACAGCGTCAAGTAAAATTGATTAAATAGTATAGATTTTTCCCCTGTGAGCCATTTTGCCACCGTGATAAATATTTAATCCTGATTGATGACTGAAAGCTCTGGAACATGTATTTGGATCAAAAGGTGCTTTATAAATAAAGACGTTACAATGTCACATATTTGACTGTTTCTTCGGTAAAATATTTTTTCCAAATCAAACATTGCAACTCAGCTTTCTTTTGCATCATATTAAAAACTGACCCGCACCACGTCCCAAGAGCTTTGCACAACGTGGCTCACGTCAAAAATGCAGACTCAGACTCACTGAAGGTTGTTCAGCTTTAATTTCTGGAGCAAAACTTCAGCAAACAGTAAAACACTTTTGTGGAGCTGTGAAAGTTCAGCCTAGCTGTTTGATAAATGAGCAGACAGGCAAGCAGCCCTTCTTTCTTTTTTTGTATGGATTCAATGAAGCCTGCCTAAAGAACACCACATGCTGTTCCAGCTACTGATCTAACATTCCGCAACATCTCAGCCTTCCAAATTCCCTTTAATTACACATTAATCCCACCCCTCTCTCTTTCATTTTCTGCAGACAGGGTTGGGGGCTCCACAAGGCTGTGGGAAAAAAGGCGGTGTTGAAGAACTACTTTCTGAGGATGGCTTTTTGGGTTAGGGGATTTTTTTTTTTTCTTTTTTGGTGGCAGTTGTCATTCAGAAAATTCCATTCCTCTCCTAAGGTTGATTTTTACAGCAGTGGTCTCAAAAGAAAAGCTGAGCATTAGATTTACTTTCACCTTAATTTTTCTTTTTTGGAATAATGTGAACCCATATTACTTTCAAAGTCGGCCTAGTAGTGATGAAGTGTTACAGCGCGCACTGTAAATGCCACTTTATGAACCATATGCCATGGGAATTGCTGGGATTTAAATAAATCAGCCAATTTCTACATACCAGGGCAGAGGTGATCAGAAAAGGAGAATAACAGAGCAGATGATCAGATGATCTTTTTTTTCCCTCCTTTTCTTTGTTTCTTTTTTAAGCTTATCATGCTTAAACAATGAGATACACCTTTTGGAACACAGCTGAAACGTACGTATCTCTTAAAATGTTCTTTGCCAGTAATTAACAACAAAAAATATCTAGCAAACCTCTGAAAGAAAGCATTGGGATTCTTTGATCTAATGCTGTATGTATAGGATACATATAGCACAGCATACTCGTGCTTTGGTGCCTGTACACATTAGCACCAGTGTTTGCGACTGGAATGAAACAAGTCAAGTAAGCAATGAACTAGCTGCTGGTATAAATGCTTGCATTTATCTACACTTATGTGAATCCCTATGCAGTGATATTCCAAAAGGCAGTGAGATTTCCCTTAAAGTGGAGGGGAAGTTGGAGCAGGCAGGACAAAGTGGAGTTCACGGTGCATTGAAGTAAATGGAAAAAGCAGACAGTCCAGAAATCTGTTTTTAAATCATGCTTTCATCTTGAAAAGTCTTCCAGTAAAACACAGCATAATTGCATTTAGTGTGTATTGACTTTTTTGAGACCTACACAGAAAATGAGTTAGTTAATTCTACATCTGCAGGGAGAAGGGAGAAGGGTGTTCCTAGATGTCAGTGAAGAAAATTCAGGTTAGGATCTGAAAACCAACTTGGATTCTTTTCCTTTCATCACTGTCGTGGGGTTGCATAAGCAGAAATGAAGCAAGACCTGACCATGCAGTTTAAACCTCGTTCTGAATGGAGCCCAGTCCTTGTTCTCACAGCAGTGCTGGCTCCTCAACAGAAGCAGCGTTAAAAAGATCTCATGGGTGGTATCCAAGGGAATTTTAGAGTGAAGAGGACTTTTACGATTGTCCTTCAATGGAACTGAAATTTTATCCAACAGTTCTCTAAATTTACCACAAATCCATCTGCCTGTGTGATCTGCTGAATAAAGGGATGCAGGCTTTGTATTTTCCAAGTAAAACTCCATCAAACTCATGTGGCATTACCTTATGCTACTTGGCTTCTTGGTTTTGAGACCAGTGTAGAGCAGGAGCGTCACCTGCAATTACCTATTATATCTGTCCCTCATATATTGATCTCAGAAACCAGTGCTCCTTCAATTTCTTTTTCAGTTACTGAACTTGAGTCCCATTCTCCCTCTCTTCCTCTCCGCTCTGCTCAAGACCTGATCTTACTTTCTCCATATAGAAGATCTTGTTGTACGAATTTCTTTATTAAAAATACAAATGCTAATAGCTTCTTTATCTTCCCACGGTTTCAGAGTTCTCTTGGTAATTGCATGTTGTGTACATAAGAGACAGATATAAAGCAGCACATATAGTCTACACCTTCCGGTGGACTCATATATCCAGGTGTGTATTTGGCTAACCCATCAGTAGAGAATCCTGATGCATGGTACCGAAAGAACACATGGGAACCTTTCCCTTCAGACAGGCAGTACCTGCTCCGCTCTGAATTCATTGGGCAGCTCAACTGAATGCAGCAAGGAAGGGCCTTCCCATACCTTTCTCTCACACTGAGATTATAGTGCTGATAGTAAAACGTTCAACATATATAGCACAGAAGTTGGAGCTAACGGGATTTTTACCTAGTTTTGACTGTTTTTGTTTGGTTGTTGTAGACACCTTTGTGTCTAAATAAATTTAAATTAAATATCTATTTACTTCTATTTTTTCTCATTCTTCACACAGCAGAATCAAAATGATTTAAATTATTTAAACATCCATGTAAAACAGAGAAAGATTTATGAATGACAATGAGAAAATGCACTTCCTCTGTAAAGGTCTGTACTGTACTCCACACAACCTATTAACCTTAGGCATAGCTAACTGCAGCAGCTGTTCTGTTACCAGCAAATGGCTGCAAAGTGGCATTCCTTCATCCTGATGACTGCCAGCTGTAATTTTTGCCATTGCACCTATCCTCATATTGCCAGCACTGAGATTCAAACACAAGCAGAGACAGCCTCCCTTTTAAAATGAGAAGAGTATTCTGCCATCAGTCTATGATCCATTTTTCCTTATTTCATTCACTACCAAACTGAGAACTTCGTTTCCCAATTACTCCATCTAAATTATTCCACCAGGTAAGATCCTGAAACAAAACAGGAGGAGAAAAGCAGCCCATGCATTTGTCTTTGTGCTAATAAGGATGGAAGAAACCAGAGATGTCTGGAAACATTTGACATCTTTTTTTCTTCCTCCTTGTGTCAAATTTTGCTCTGAGGGCAATGGGCAGAGGAACACTTCAAGAAGTCATTTCCCCGGAACAGCTTGAGTTGCTGCTTTTCAAAACATACGTTCACTTTTTTAGTCTATCTGATCTAGAAGGATGTTTCTCTTTATGACTCCTCTTCCTTTTCTACTTCAAATAATTTTAGTCACACTTCTAGAACTTTCTGGAGTGCTGAAATAGAAACAAATTAAGTTGCAACCCAGAATTTGAATGCTGCCAGAAGGAGAAAGTGATCCCAAGATCCTCAAGCAGTGCTATTATAAATACCTGTGCTAAGAGGTACCTTTTGGATCAAAGGTGGCTTGGTGCAGGCTTGGCAAGATACTACCTTGAGAAAAAGAACAGGAAGGCTTTTGTCCCACTGATAGGAAAGAAAGTGATCCATTACAAAATACCATTCCTGTCCCTCATCTCCACCAAGCTGTGTGAAGAAAAGAGGCATGACTGTCTACACCTTACTCTTCACTAACTTACTTGCATAGTCCTAGAGTGAAGAGCACAGCGTGCAGGTGCAGTATTCTTGACCCCACATCTGCAGTTTGTTCATATTCAGTAACCTCCCATTTCTCTCTCCTCACTTGCATCACTTTACTGAATGGATTCCGGCCTAGCTGTTGGATAAGATCTTTCTTCTAGCACTGATACATCTCATCTGATATTGCAAAGCCAGTCCGTGCCCAGTTCTGTCTGCTGTGGAGATTAGACACCATGACAAACTCCATTTTTAGTGAAGCTTGTGAGACATCTCCTCACATTCATTTATGTACATCATTCTCCTTCAGCAGTTCCTCTGGCCAGATGGAATTCAGCCTAAGGCACCATCAAACGGATTACTGCATCCCAGCAAAGCTGCAAACACTGAATGCCCTGACTCACATGTCTCACTGAGTCACAGCACTTTCTGTGCTGCCTTGCTGAAGCCAAGCAGACCTCAAGCCCAGCACAACTCCCCCTGCTCTTTCCTGGTGCCAGCACACTTCCTGCCATCACACCCAGCGTATCTGTGGGAAAAGGCTGAGCGCCAGCATCCCTGCACTCTGGCAGACCCTGTGCTGTAAGAACAGCCTCTGGGACATTCCGACAAGGCATGAGGTAAAGCAGCCCAGAGGCCACTCTACTCACACCGAAGGTCTGAGTGGAAGCCAGATGCTTCAAGTGGCAAAGCCTGTAAAAAAATGCCTTTGCTAGAGGGCAAATCTTTGGGAAAGGGGAAGCCTATCCAAAGAAACTGGGAAAGGGGAAGCCTATCCAAAGAAACTGGGGTGCCCTTGGTGGTCTTCTTGCTTCCCAAGCTCAAGGGGAAAAGACAATGGATAGTAACCAGTAATAATATGAGGGATTTGTGAAGCAGAGACAGGGAGGCAACGAGCCCTCTGTACCACTACTCTTCCCACACCAGTATGACCCATTGCTTCTGGGACTATTATGGGTTTGTGAGAGGAGCTTGACCTAGAAAACTCGGAATCAGGAAAAAATGTCATACTGGTATTAACTGTCCTTCAGTCAGGATGTAAAAGAGGTGAAAGAAAAGCAGGGATTGCTCAGATAGTGCTGACAGAGTGTCCTTCAATGCAGTAACAGAAACCACATCCTCAGCTTTAGATTGATTTCTGTCCCTTTTTTTTTTTTCTATATTGACTATAAGAAATGAGTATAGTAAAAAAACCATGCCTGATGCAGCTGTCCGTAATAAAGCACTTACTATTTTAGTCTAATAGAACAGAGCACAAAGAGTAAATTTGGGATTGGTGTATACTTACTCGTGAGGCTACTTAGGAGCAAATTGGGAAGACAGGGCAAAAAATGCATCTCCAGAAGTATCTCCCTATGCACAGCAGGCAGTTTCCAGATGTGTACATTTCCAGACAGAATCCAAACACATTGTAATGTCATTATCAGTAAGATTTCGAAGAGGCTAGTCTGTCCTTTTTTGAAGTCAAATATATCCAGTGTGATGGGATGAAATTGTAAATTCTCTCTATGTTATTCATGCTCGGAGGAGCAGTCCTGCTGGCAAAACTTCTGGGCATAGTGACAGTGCATAGTGGTAAAACGAGGCTCTGGCTGGTACAGCTTGTACCGCCCTGGAGCTAAGCAAACTGTATTGAAACTTTTTCTTTTTGCTAGTGTAACTGTGTCTCAGCTCATTATTTTTCAAAAATGTAGAAGATCTTTTCTAACCCACGTTATAAATCTGTTGTGGACCCCCTCCCTTTTCTATTGAAATAGACTTGCAGCAAAGCCATTCAGAGAGCAGTGAGGTGGCTCTGAGATTCAGGTAAGCGTACACCCATAGTGTTAAAGGACCTAAGGCTGAGGAAGAAGCAGCCCGCAGAATGTCAGCATCTTTCTTTCATTTTCTTTTCAAATATCAATTTACTCCTGCTTGTCTGAAGACAAGGCAGAAAACAAAGACGAAAGAAAAACAAAAGAGGAAATTATTTAACCTCCAGGGGGCATATGGGAGTTATGGGAAAAACACTAGGAGGAAAAGGAGAGGTTCCACCATGGGAAATCAAGCGTTCTTAAGTGATCTGTATGAGAAATATGCAGGTCCTGGAGGTAGCAGTGCTACGCAGTAAACTTGGAGCAGTGAACTGAGAACTTGGACGTTAGAGGAAACTGGTGTGTATGGGAAGATTACATCTTCAAGAGGTTCAATTAAGACAAATAAGGGTCATAAAGAGTCGCAAGATAAACAACAAAAATTGGTGTTGGCTGAGGGAACAAAAGCATAAGAGAAACTCAAGGGCTTACCACTTGGACCTGAGTTGGCACAGGGAGGACAGAATCAAGAAGTCTTACATAACCAATCCATAAGCATCGGTTACTGGGTAATTCATAGCTCAGTGTATTAATTATCACTAATATTATCAATTATCACTAATATTTTATGTGAACGTGTTGCTCAGACAAAAACATACACCTGCTCAGCCCTCCCAGCTACAGGCAGTGGCAGAACTTCCAGCTGGAAGTATCTTAAACCACTCTGTAATAATAAACCAGGTAATGCAGCTATTTAAAAATTGGCAAATGTTAGTATGGACAGAACTGGCTGGTTAAGTAAAGTACTCAAAAAAGTACTTGCTTAAGTAAAGAACTCAAATACTTGGCTGATATATTAAAGCTACAGCTTCCTTTGCCATATAATATTACTGTATTAATGACCATTAGTGTCTTCCTTATTTTATATGTACTTTAAGTGGCTTAGGAGTACAGGTTACTTTTTAAAAGGAATTTATTTATACAAAAATTTTATTGTTTTTTTTTCCTCTGAGTACTTTTCTTGCTATTAGCCAGATTTCTTAAGGAAACGGTCAATGAGGTATTACTGTCTCGCTGTAAATCTCTCCTCCTCAGTGTTTCTCAGTGCAAGTTTTGTGCCACTAATCC
>PPHD01015635.1:0-15988 GCA_002909625.1 Bambusicola thoracicus
TTTTTTTTTCAAATAGAATTTAAGAGGGAATTTTGTACATAAATACATACAATATTTGATTATATATTTTACGGGCTTAAGTCTGTGTATGGCAGCGCAGAGCAAGCCAGGTGACCAATCTGTAGCCCAGGGCCCACAGATATTCCTCACTTCATGAACAGATCAACATCTTCAAGCCCAGAGTAAGAACTTTGCCATCTACAAGTCCTGTGTTGGATCAAAACAAATTTAAGCCTAATATAAGTATACTGTCAACTGCCAAATTTCTCCTTTCCTTTGGCCTCAATAAGGTTGAACCCTGAGAATCAGCAAACTTCTGGCTCTCACTTTGCCCACCACATGCTCAGATCACACAGATCAACCCCTAGGAGTGACAGTGGCACTTCCAGCTATTCCTGTAATCCATACCTGTTGAGTTTGTAGGTATGCGTGGTTTGGGTAAATAATAATTTATGCCAGACTTTTTCCTCCTGTGACTTTAGTTTTGATATCACATCATGATTCAAAGCCTGGTGCACCATAAATTTTCTCCAAATGTGTAGTAATTCCTTGGCGCAGTCTAAAGTTATGATTCATTTATACTGGAGTGACAGCATAATACCTAGGTGTCAAAATCCATTAAAACTGTTCAATGTCTTCTGTTTATTTTTAGAACCAATTGAGACTTAACTGATGGTGAAAAATATACAGTCAAGTGTGTTTACTTCACCTTTACAAAGAATCCGTTATAGTCCCAATTAATTTGTTATTCCTGTCACAACAGGTACTGGATACTTCAAAACTGTCATTACCGTTTCTCTTTTTCTTCAGGATTTTTGATTTTTTTTTTTATATGATGGCTTCTGTTTATTTTTAACCCATTAGGAGATAATAGTTTACTGTATTCTAAAATAAGGAATTTCACAACATTTTCCATTTTAATTAAAATAACTGTGATGAATAAACATATTTGCTAACCAAATGAAATTTACAGTGCTCAGATTTCTCTCTTCCTGTCATAATCAGGTGGTTTAGTGCTGAATTTAATGACCATTCAAAGGATGATACATCTTGTACATGGGTACAATTGGCCAGATGGAAATTAAAAATATAATACATGAGATGGTTACAAGCACCAAAATTGTTCCCAACACAAATTTAGAACAGCCTTTTCCATGTTAATTGTTAACAGCATGTTTTCACTTGTTGGAAATGCAGAATGGGGCTTTGTGAAAAACAAAATGGACTCTAAATCTGAGAGCAAAGCGGCAACAAAAAATATCCAGCAGAACAAGAGAAGTTCTCTCTAAATAGCTGTAAACATAACTCCAAAGAAGACTTAATCATGTTTGCCTTTAAGAAAGGGCAAAAGAAATACTGGTGTGTTTTTGTAGTCCATACCCACAATGAAACTAAAGCAAGGATGAAGTGTTGAGGGAGAGCCAGCACAGAACAGAAATGTGAAGCTGAATGAAAACCTACGCATCTAAACACATATTTTTATATCTATACTTAAGTACAGTTGTGAGGAGAGGGAAGGGAGGTGTACTACACAACAGCAGGAATTCATTCTGCCATTCCTCACACAGCGGTCTCAGGCCAGACATACATAGACATCACCACCTGCTTGGGGGGGCATGGACCCACAGCCCCTTTCTCACCCAGCAGCAAGGTGCTCTGCATGTCCCTCCCAGTTGATTGCATGGTTTCTAGGTTTATATTACTACTGGACAAACAAAACACGAGTGTAATTCTGTACAGAACTTCCTATTACTTAAAGGCGTAATTGGTGACCCCTATGCTGCCCTAGCAGCGTGGATTGTCATTCATTTTTGAGGTAGGTTAGCTCATTTGAGCAAAATGAGGCATCACTTTTTTATTTTTATCTGTTATAAAGATTTTATTACAGTTTGGATGAACATACTCTCTAGTCATAACTATGTAAAATTAAGCATAAATAGCTTAACAAACTCATAGGAATTAGAAATGAAGTAGGCCTATTAGAGTAACTCTATCCTCCTGTCATTATATTACACTATCTACATTATATTTTCCAGGGTCTTGAATTGTTCTGTTTAAAAAGTCTCAAGAAATGGGGCTTTCACAATTTATTTTCTACAATTGTTCCCTAACCTAATAGACCTTACATTTAGGTACATTTTTGTGATGCTCAGTTTTATTGCAATTGGATCTCCTTCATACACTCTGAAGACCATACCAGTATTCTTCCTAACATTTTCACCCTTTCAGTTTTCTGTGGATTGCAGACAGCCTCAGCCTTCTCCCACATTGGTTGTGCTTTCTCTCTTGTGTAGGGATCACATCTTTTCCCAGACAATGGTGGCACAGAACTGCTCCTTTATCACATCCTTTGTGTCAGTTTGCTGACAGAAGTCCTACTTCAGGCAAAGCAACATCTTTTGCCTTAGCTCAGCTACAGAACAAACAAAAACCCTGTTTCTGATTGTTGCTTTTTTTGTCATTTGCTTTTCATGTGACCAGGTTTGCTCTTGCTATTTGGCTGGAAGGGCTCAGACCTACGAATATAATTTAGAGCTCCTCAGTAGTAAAATCACATGGAAAACCTGCAGCCAGAGCAACTATACCTAGTGAGCAGCAATGCTGTAGTAGGAGTAACAAGCAACAAAACTAAAAACAGCATCAAGAGCAGCACCTTCCTCAGTGTTATTATGTGCAATGGTCCCTTACCTGGACAAAACTCAACAGATCAGTTTGTCCTCAAACTTGGCTCATTGGGCCTAACACAGTAGCTTATCCCTCACAGTCTGCACTGCCTTCATACATGAAAATGGAATCAGAGTTTCAAAACTCAAAGCCACACATCTCTTTATTAAGATAAAGCATCAGTAATTTGAAATAGTTTTTTAAAAAATATTCTGCTGTTTTGCTTTCTTTTTGCAAAACCTGCACACAACTGTCACATGCCACACAAGGAAACCAAACCACCAGAGGCACCAGCACGATCGCTGTCAGTGAGCCACACTTCAGAGATACATGCCGCAAAAGTCACAGCCATACATTCAGTCATGACCAGGAATGATGTGACCTATATTCGACTAAAGACAACTGGGCTTTTTGGCTTCTTTCTTTTATCAGTCAACTCTGCCTTCCAACCATTACCTATTCAGAAATCTACATTTATTAAAAATGTCTACAATGTATTAAGTATTACAAAACTGTCCATGTAGCGCTGTCACAGAACTAGGAGCATCATGCAAACACACTCTTGCCTCCTACACAATAGTTTTCAAGCACATGAAATACTAGAATCAAAGTGATGTCAGGATTTGAAACGGACACTCCACCATAAGGTTGAATTTTCAGCTGTGAAACATCAACGTGAAGAACTGAGATTTCTAAGCTAGGTCACGTGCTTTTCTCCACAGTAATGCTCGTCTGCAAGCTAAGGGATGGATTAAAAAGCAAGGGTGCTGGAAGTACTTCACCAGCTTTCAGATCCTCCCCATTGCAGGCAGCAACGCACTCACGGCTGCTTAATGTATCTTAAAACACCAGTAAACATAAAAGTGCTCACCAACAGATCTCTAGTGGTGTTCTGCTTCTCTAAGGAGTGCTTTCATGGCTGTAAATATCCTGGTCTGCAAACCCTTTTGTCTCCTTTCCTTGAATCTACTGCAGAAGAAAACAATAGAGAGGTTACTGAGGTCTCATAGGCCTGTCATTTTAGCACTGTGACTTTCATTTTGGTTTGTTTTGGATTTTGGGGGTGTCTTTTTGGGGCAAGGCACACTGGTACTGCAATCTGTATCTGTAAGACTGAGAGGGGATGAAATATGGAAAATCTGTAAAGTAAAAGCACTGGATAACACTCTGAGAGGGGAAAAATATAACGTATGTGTCCCAGAAGTGACTATTCAGTTATGCTAATGTTTTATTTTCAAGATACAAATCTTGTAAAGCTGTCTGCAGTGGGACGTGAGCTTTTCTGCAATTCATTTTCATTCACAAATATTTCTTGCCTTTCTAGAAGGGAAAAACAAGTTTTGCAGGACCAAATTATCACCTATCAACCTTCGGGTCACCACTTTCAAGCAAAACATGGTGTTTGACAGTGGAGCATACAGTTTGAATAAATTCATGGAGAAATAATCTGTGTTAAGTTTAATTCACAGAATCACAGAATTGTAGGGGTAGGAAGAGACCTCTGGATATCATGGAGCCCAGCCCCACTACAATAGATGTCCAGATGGGTCTTGAATACCTCCATAGAAGGAGACTCCACAACTTCTCTGAGCAGCACGTTTCAGTGCTCTGTCACTCTGACAGTGAAGAATTTCTTCTATTAAATTTTTTTGCAAGACTTTCTGATGATGACAGGCCACCAGAAGAGAACTCAAACTTGTGTGGGAGGGGCAGACAACGCTTAGCCAGTAACAATTTTCACGCAACAGGAAGAACGTGACAAGGAGGTTTGACGTTACTGAATATGTACTGTGCATAATAAAAAATAGTTTTTAAAGTGTCCACACTTACCTTCTGAAGAAAGAGATGTGCCAGGAGAACAGAACCTGTACTCAGCTGGAATACAATAGTAATGACTAATTTGCATTTTGAAGAGAAGTTAATTGACATTATGTTTCTATTCAGAGTAAGGAGAAACAAATAGCTGCAGCCATCAGAAGAAGGAGTCTGTGAAACATTGTTTTCCTGAAGACACGACTTTGGTAAAATGCACCACGTACAAAACACAGAACTGCTTTAAGTTAAATGTCCACAGGAACAACATCAATGCATACTATGAACAGCAGTGCTGGGAACAACCACACAGAAGACAGTTCCTGTATTATATAACAAGATAAAGAATAGAAAATACTAATTTCCACTGGTAGTTTAGAGCCAGCTGTGAGAAGCTCAGGCATAGTAACAGGACTTAAGGAAAAGAAAATTACATACGATTTCCAGATAATTCTTACAAACTCCCTTAAGTCTTCTCTTTCTGGCTATTTTTGATATTATAACATATATAAATGTAATGGATATTTACTTCATTTCACTCTTCAGAAGACTAACAATTTCCCCTGTTAATCAACATAAAATAATCAGAAGAATTTTTAGTGGAGTTACGATTCCCAGATTGGTACAAACCCTACCAATAGATGATGAGGAGTACTCAGCAAGGTAACGTCTGGATTATTTGGTTTGTTTTTCTTACTTACATTTTAATTGTCATGAAGACTAAGAACTGGATTACTTTATAAATAATCCTTTTAGTTGACCTTTCTCATTTAGTGCTGTTTACATGTATTAGCATAGATTCAAAGTACCAGTTGCATCAGTTTACTATGTATTGAATGAAATGTCAAACAGATTCCTGATTCAAAAGGAGGAGACTTCTGGCTTCTGCCATAACTTCAAGAACTGTTGTTATTCTTCATCTTTTGAGATGATTTCCAGTTTTTGTCCCTTTGCAAAATGGTTGTTACCATTCAAAGGCAAGTAGAATGGCTAGAAAATACATGTATGGCAAGGTGTTTGCCACAACTGTCCCAATTTTTTAATGAACTAGAAGGTTAGATATCTTTATGAGTTCTCACGCTCTTCATCACTTTTTTTTCCCCAAGACTTGCTCCAAAGTATCACACCCTCCAGCTCTTACTGTGCAAACCTACAAATGAGCTACAAGGATTTGTGTGTGTGCAGTCGTGGTCCGTCGCTATATCCAGCTCTGGGTGGATGGAGAGGTGCTACATCAGGAGCAGCCATCCATCACACACTCCTGACTGTTCAGCTATCATGCTGCATCTCAGAGGGCAACTGCCCCGTTAGCAGCAGAGCAGGGAGCAGCAGCAGCCGGCCTCAAGATTAAATGTGCTGCTTCAGGTTTCCATTCCCAAGAGCTACAACGGGCTGATGTTGTATTGATTGCAAAAGTTTAGCAGTAAGTATCACAAACAACAATAACCGGGTCAATGATTGGTGAGGCCTGGAGACGAAATGGATCCCTGTGGACCTGGCTCGGACCCACACTTGTTCTGCCTGAGCTTGGCTTGCACGAGGCCCGTGGCCAAGGGGAGAGTGGGAGCCTGCAGCCTGAAGTGACATTTAACCAAGTTACATGTGGGAACAGAATGAGAGCCAACAATGCAATTATATATCTCCTGGCCTCCCACTGCAGCAAAACCCTGTCATCTCTCAGTGTTTACATTCAGTCGGCCATGCGCTCGCTGCGCTAAGTAGCTGCAGGTACTACGGGATGGAAGAATACACAAACACAAGTGTTGGTTAGTATAAACTACAGGGTCAGAGAGCAGAACAAAAAAGGCTTCCAAATATCTCTTCTCCTACCAACTGTATGGGTTTGGCACTGGAATCTGAAGTAAAATCTATTAATAAACCTGTGGGGTTGTTCTAAAGAAATAAAACCACACAGACTTTCCAAAAGGTTTGTAATATAAAAGATTTCTTCTGATGCTGGGAAATTCAGTAGTTGCAATTAAAGGGAAAAAAAAACTGTATTTAAACTAAAATATGGTTTATTTTATCAAAATTAAAACTCAGATTCATTGGCCATCTCAGGTGTGAGATCATACAGCCATAGTGAAAATCTATTTTTAAAGTTTTAATGTGTATTACTTTTAATTCCAACCCAATAACTCATATTTAAAACTGGATTTATACTGACAATATTTGATATGAGAATTACTGTATTAATGAGACATTTTGGAATGTTTTTTTAGTTATAATAATTAAGTTCTCGGAAACTTACAGCAAGTTCATATTTTCCAGGCTCTCCAATTTAACAAGAAATATCCTTTATAAAATACGAGGTGTGGAAATTAACAATCCATTTAGAGCCTAGCAGTTTACATATTCAACCTGTCTGAGCTGTTCCTTACAATAACCTTCCCTCAAAGTTTATCATGTAAATAAAAAAAAAACACAACAACCTTCACTAACTATGAAATTCCAGAAGTCATAAAAACCAGGTAAAAAACATTCTTAATCACATAACTTTTTTTCTAAACTGTATCATTCATAGACATTCCCCTCCCCATTTCAGGTTGGATATTAGGACACATTTATTCTCAGAAGGACTGGTGAGGTATTGGAACAGGCTGCCCAGGGGAGCAGTGGAGTCACTCTTCCTGGAGGTGTACAAGAACCATGCAGATGTGGCACTTGGGAACATGATTAGTGGGCATGGTGGCAAGGAGTTGGCAGTTGGACTAGATATCTCTTAGTGGTGTTTTCCAACCTCCGTAATTCTATGATTAGTATTACACTCAGAAGCCTTCTTGCCATATAGGACAATTAAAAATGCCTCCTACAAAAATGAAAACTATTGCAGAACTTACATTTTGCAGATAGAAAACCCATGCAGAGTTTTTACATCTGCTCAAATTTTATTATGCTCACAAACTTCTGAGGAGCAACTAAATTGATCTAATGTGGGTTGTAAATGATTAGCAATTAGTACTACATAGATCTTGCCTACTGACCTGGTGAGCGCACGTTTCTTCATCTGAACACCAATGTGTTTGAATCTCTTCATATGGCAAGGTCCAAGATGAGTCCAAATGGAGAGTCAAAAAGCATTTCCCCACGTCTTCCATAAAAATACATGTTCAATACTGCAACACAGATAACTACATAGGCATCTGTTTCAACACTGCAGTGACATCATACAGAAATCCCCAGATTTATCTATAACTTTAATAGTTCTAACCCTGGGTCTTCACTGTCCTGCTTAGAACTTAATTTGCCCTTACAGTGTTTGGCCAGTGCTTTAAGCGTTAAAAGTAAATGGCAATAGTGTCTAATTGTTGCATTTTGGTTTTTTTTAATGACAGTTTCCAATTCATCATTTAATTAATGGAAATTCTAAGACCATGCCACAGAGATTGAACTATGGGATGTTTTTCCTTTTTCATGAAAATGAAGACAAAATAATTGTTCTCTGTGTAACTACAGAAATAAATAAATAAAGCCCGAGCAATCTGACAAGCTTGTTATACAAACAGAAGAACGGAATGTTTTCAAAAAGATTTTAATACCATGGAAACAATTGTCACTTGTTAGATCACAGCTCGTATTACTGCATATTACCCTTGATGATTCTTTCATTGTTCATCAGAGAAATAGTGCCACTGCAAATCTGATTACTGAAAGGGTCAGTGTACTTAATACTTATTTTTTAATTATCTGCTGCAACTGTAGGCCTCAAACATCACTTTCAAGTAGAATATTTCAAGCAGATATTTCACTATTACAGTTCAATACTGTATAAAAATAATTGAATGAGAGAAAGAACGTATGGTAATTTGTTTTCTTCTATGAGTATTCTGGGAATTGCTTTAAAAGGTAAGATGTGAGCAAAATGCAGAAAAAAATGCATAAGGCCTCACTGACATATTTTTTGAAAGTCTGCTTTAAAAGATAAAGGTACGTACTGGAAGATAACATGTGCAAAAACATCCACAGTAGTCCAATAAATTCTGAGATAATGTAAGGAATTGGTTATGAGCACGCCAACTAATTATATTACTTGACATTTGAGACTAGATGCAGTCTTACTGATCTGATTAAACACTATTTTTATCTACCCTATAGAAGTGTTTGTAATGAAGCAGTTGCAATGCTTTCAGAAGAAAAGCAATCATTATCTAAATATGAAACAAGAGGAAAGAAAGCAAAAATTGTGAAAATAACTGTTAGGTTTCAGACAACAAAAAAGTAAATGCCAAAGCATGCAGTCCATCTCATCTACATCCTTGCAATTAACGGAAAATAGTTATGAAGTATTGCTTCATAATTAGCAGAAGACTTCCTGAGATTTGTTGGTAACAGCATTTAGTAAGCGCTTTGTTACCCACACGTTTCTGTTAAGACAGCACCTATAGTTATGAATAACAGAAATCCAGCAGCTATGGGGAATAACAGCTTGGGAAACTCTCACAAACACTTTTTCAAGTTCCACTGTGGATTTTGGTTCCCACACGACCCAGTCAGACCCGCGCTGATGCAGCAACAGGCAGGACAGTCATTATACAACTCCATGCTTAGGTGGCCTTGCCCTACACCTGACATAGTCAAAATGCTCAGAAGCACTTGGCTTTTGCACGCCAGCACCACGCAGTCCCATCTTCACTGCTGACTGGGGAGGATGATGAGTGCCAAAGTGCTATTTTCTCACCATTCTTTCTATTCATCAGTAACACCCGCCAAACTTCTTCCTTTAAGCTGAGTGTTCAGTGCTACCTGACAACAGTAATTAGAACAAATTAAAGGGAGGAAAGGAAGTGTGTTCCACTGCAACAGCTAACCAGCTTAGACATGGTGCACATGTGTCGGCACCAAGGTGAGGCCTGGTGCCACTCTACAGGCAATGTGTGAAAAAACACCAAAGGATGCCTGCGTTTTTAACCTCTCAAAATAACACAAGTTTCTTTGTCATAGTTTATCACTTGAAGCTTGTATTAACACTTTCTACTCACAGTGACCTCATCTTGCCAGAACACACCAGCCCCCTGTCCTCACTGCAATACTTTCTCATTAGCTGCTTAGCTATGGCCACACGGATTGCAGCAACCCAGCACTGCCTCGGGCATCGCTGGAATTAATTACTGGGAGAAATACCATTATTTCAAATTGTCATCTTGAATTTATCACTTGCCACTTAGCATAACTCATCTGACCTAACGCCTCCTCCACATCTCTGGGGCTTTGGCACCAGCTCCGGTGCTGACGGAGGGCACTGAGTGTCCCTGCTGGCCAGCAGCTTCTCCAGACCTGTCTCAAATCCTACCCAGAGGCACAGCCAGCTAACAATGCCCCCAGTAAATTGCAGATTGCCCACGTGGCACCCGTATCTGAACCCAAGGAGGATGTGGAGCTGGGCCCAACCCACCCAACGATCATGGCTTAAAATGATAATCTCTCATTGCACTGGACAGAACTACGTTAACTATTTGTTTCACTCATGTTCCATTTTTAAAAATAATGAAACTGGCTGTTGATGTGTGGATTTATAAATGGCTCCAGGGGACCTTCCAAAGTTAAGCCTGTGGCATCTTCTTATAAATCGTGGAGAAATTGCTCATTAAGTTATTCTCAAAACAGAATACACATCAGTGAGATACTACACATATGAATGACCTCTGCATCCCTCCCCATGTATTTTCCATTTATTTCAGGATGAAGGATCTTTTCAGGGCTTCTTTAAATTCTATGAGTGCATTCTTTTGATTAAGGCAAAAAATGTTTATACAGTGTAAAATACAAGTTTTACATTAATCCTCAAGTCTAAGTTTTATCTGTGAAGAGTTCATAATTGCAATTGACTCATTTGACATTTTTCTGTCACAAATGGAATAACCAGGATGCCCAGCTAGGAAGTTAACATTTGCAATTTCTATTGAAGTGCTTAACTCCTTGAAAGATGCAATTTTACTGTTGTTGAAAACAGGAACAACACTGTGTAATAAGCCAAAAATACCATACAGATAAAAAGATAAATATAACAAACTTGCCTTTTAGTAGCAAACCTACCTTTTAGTAGCCTTTTAACAATGACAATTCTGAACACGTTTCTTAGACAAAAAGATTTCCTCTCACAACCTTACTGTATACTCAGGACAGTAAACTTAGAGAGATGTATAATGCGATATAAACATTAATAGTTTCAAAATTGTGTTTTAGAAAGACTATTTATAGAGAAAATACAAAATGCCTCCCAAAAGTACACTTAGACGTAAGCCACCATAATCTTCTTGCTCATGCAGCAGGAAATCTAATACACCAGCTCAATAAACCTGTAGGAAACAAAGGTTTTATGTAGCATTAAGAGTCACAATATTAAAATACCACATATTACATTCAACTACACTTGCAACACTCATTTTAAGAGCCAAGAAAATTAAGTGCCAGATTGAGAGTAATAATATCATAACATGCAGAAGGAGACTGGAGAAGTACAAAAATATGTGGAGCCCTCATGGTATCTTTGTTGCTTGGGTCAGCTCCAGACACCGGATGGTATTGATGTTTTGGGTCATCAACAGAAAATACTGCCCCAACAGAGCAGTTTTCTCCAGAATATACTGTAAAATGCAAATTCACATCAGCTGGCTCAATGAGATTACTGCAAAATATATACTTTACCTTTTCACTATTAAGAACTATAAAGTAATCATTATCATTGATATGCCAGTCAAAATCCAAGTTTGAGTATAAATGAGCAAGTGAGAAAATACAATGTATGTTTGTGAGAAAACATTAAAATCAAGTACAGAACTGACTTTGGGATAGAATAACCTAGGCAACTGCTAAAAAATATTTGTGGTTTATTCACTACATCTTAAAAATATGTATATTTTATGAAGATTCCTAAAAAAAAATGTTTATTGTCTGTACTATTTATGTTATCTTACATGGTAACTACTCCCCAAGTCATCACCAGAGATCCAGCTTTATAGATTTCAGCTCCTGGAGTCCGAGCTCTGAGACTAAACATAGGAATATAATCTAGAAATCCCAAAGCATTCCATTCTCAAAATACAAAACCTTAACTCCACTTCTAGACAGCGGTGAAGGTTATCATTAGAGTGGGTTTTTTTTATATCATCCAAAAAAATGATATGGCATTTGCATTTGTTTTCAATTTCATAATTGGATAGTTGGGAAGAGTAAGACTCTGAAAAGCTGGGCAAAGAAAGAAGGAAGCAGTATTTTCCAGCCAGTCACATTTTCCATATGTTTGTTGGATGAACAGAGCTTTGGAATGTTTTGGTGAAATGGATAAACAGATTAAGTACAAGTTCAGTGATCAAGGTCCATAATGAATACATTTTTATCACATAATTCGCACTTGTATATACTGCCTATGTAGTTTTCTAACTATAACTTCATCCATGAAACCGGGTGAAAAAACAGTTTTTAACTGCTCCTAGGAAGACTACAAATCCCCTTAGAACATGAAATAAACACTATTTTCTTTTTAAATATAGCAAATCCAATTATATCACAATTTAAATTGTCAAGTCAACAGAATTTTTGGATGGCCTTCAAAATTGAATACAGACTGCAAAAACATGAAAGTGAAAGTAGCTCATGTTTGTATTTTTTTAATCATATACTTGAAAGAAAAAAAGATTTTAATCATGAATTTGTGGGATCGAAGTGTTTATTTCATACTATTATTTCATCTTCAAAAATAAATACCTTAAACTGGAAGAAATACCAGCTGGCATATAAAAAAATCCTTGCAAGAAGAAATTGTATCTAAAAGCAAATTGTGTGTATTTGTTATTGGGAGACTGAGTTTATGCAAGCAATTGTCATGCAAGTAGAGTTGTAAGTAATAATGTGGCCTTTAATGACAGAATGATGGACCTGCCAAACACTAGCTCCTGCCATACACTGCTTGTATTTCCCTGAGCAAAGATGCCCATCTGGGAGTTATTAACATATCCTCGTCAATTCAGAACCTACTTTAACATAATCCATATTTGTTGGAGAAAGTCCAACATCAGCTAGAGAACAGTGCTCATGTGATCCAATGACACATTTCAAGCAGCACACATAAAGCATGCTTGGGCAGCTAAGCAATTCAGAAATGCAAATAACAAAAGTGTTTCTCTTACTAGATAAAAAGGACAAATCCCTTTTGGCATAACATGTTATATACTGCTAATATTGAATGAAAACAGAGAAGAAAAGGGCAGTTATTTTTCTAGAAGTGCTTTTTGATTTATTCCAAATGTACTGATATACCCAGTCTTGTACTGAACCTGCTGTGTTTCTGAGACCCGGGGAACTCTCCATTGCATGGGTGCCATAGGGACAGAATACTAATTTTCTTAAATCAGTGGCATCGTGTACTTCCTTGTACAGTACAGAGAGGACTGGGCTCTATTTTCTCAAAGGGCTCTAAACTTAATATGAAGGGACGTTTTCATTAGAAAGTTGCTTAGCACCACACCCGCTCTTAGAAGATCAAGTTCCCCCAGAATTACCTTTCTTATTTTCCATTGTAATTTTGAGTAAATCACTATAGGCTGCATATCACATTTGTAAACAAAGGCTTCAAGAGTCACATTCGTATCGGGATAGATAGCTTTTATACTTTCTTAGCTTCACTTATAACAAGAACTGGTTGAAATCATGTTTAATTTGAGTTCACATATTACCATTATTGCTTCAAGAGCCATCAATCACAGAATCATAGAATATCCAGAGTTGGAAGAGACCCATAAGGATTGAGTCCAACTCCTGGCTCCACAAGTCCCACCCAAAAATCAGACCAAGTGACTGAGTAAAATACAGAACAATTTTTGTTAAACATATCAAATGCAAATGAACATGATCAGTAAACAGGCCAGGCTAATACAACCTTAAGAAAACTTATGTGAATAAGTCATGGAGTAATTTTGTTTGGAGGACAATATAAGATTATAAGAAATACATTTGTGAAGACAAAACTTGTCTGTCAAGTGAAGCATTAGTCACGAATTTTAGTACTTTCATTTTCTTCAACAATTATAGCAGTCAAATTAAGAATCATGGAAAGGCACTTGAGGAGAAGGAAAAGACACATGACCATTAAAGTATTAACGGAAATAAATATGCAAAAAATTATTCATTTGTGCTAATTAATCATGAAAGAAAAATGAAAGGCTATGGTAGAACAGGACTGAAGATTTGAATAATATGGATCACATTTTCTTGAAGATTTACTTCCAAGTGCAGTATAAATCCAAACAAGTTAAAAGCTGGTACGGAATCCTGGGTCAGAAATGTGAGCTTGCCTAATACAGGTAAAACCAATAGCTGTAGAGTCTCAAACCTTAAGCATGTGCTGAATCTTCAGTGGAGGAAAAAGAACAGTAAACAAGACACCTAAAAATTGTTTTGAATGTGTTCAATTCTGAACTGAGAGTTTCCTGAATTTTGAACTTGAATTTCCAAGGCTATTCTGGTATTTCAGGGTCCTCACTAACTACATTATCAGCAAAAATCCCTGAAACTTCAAAGCAGATGAAGTACTGAGAGAGCGCCAGCACTCACGGAGGGCTTGGCACAGCACTTTGATGTACAGGATCCCAGAATGTTGACAGCTGAAGACTAAGCCCCTTTTTAACCTTCAGCTCAATGGAACATGATATTTACTGACTTCAGTTTCTGACTGGATGAAAACTCAGAAACCTCTTTTCCTCCCTTTTCATCCAGGCTTACTTGATTTTGTGATTTCTGATGTTCAAACTAATATTGTTTATGACCTCTGAAAACCTTCAGGGAGATGCTGTTTTCCCACCACCCAGCCACCATGGATGGATTCCAACATGTGTCTGCGAGCTACAAAGGGTAGTGTAAACAACAGCTCCCCATTAAACTTCAGTTTAACATTAGGACCGCTGTCCAAAGATCATACTTAAAGATAGCTGAAGTGTTACTATATTCCTTTGCATAGCTCAGTCATGACCCTAATTAATGTGTCTAGGTTAGACATGCAGTTCTTTAAGTAATGGGTGGTTTTGTTTGGACAATTAGGCAGAGTTGACAAGGAAATTTTCCATCAAACTGGGCCATAAAAAGTACATTATTCAGCATTATTATGAGTAAAACACTATTTATTACCTGAACTTTACAATACGCCATTATCAATCATTACCTGTCATTAAGGTATGTTAACGTAAGTTCAAAGAGACAAAGCCTCTCTTAAACAGAGGTGGCTTTTAGGCTTGCTTATTTAAATCTAAACAAGCATAGTGGATTTATTAGCTAGAATTTCCTTTCAACTAAATATGCAAATCAACAGATCACTGCAATCTCACAGCATTTCTTATTCATTTACACAGGTCACAGCTCTGCATTTTCTGAGAGAAAAGTAGCTAAATTCATCCACAGAAATACAGAAAAATGCCATCAGGCTGTTTGGATGTAAGTTTAGATTCACTCATGGTAGCTCTTACCTAAAATATTATTTAACCATCTAATAAAAAATAATCCACAGAAAGGATGTGAAAAGACAGGGATTTTGGAGGTCCTGCACTAAAGGATCAATTTCTTTAAATACATTAAACATAAACCCTGCTGATGCAGCAATTTAGCTCAAAAGCCAAGTTTCTTAGTAAACTACTGACATCACAGCAGTGCCCAGCTGATACAGTCATAGAGCAGGATGCCTTTATCCTAAGCACCACAAGCACTTTCTCAAATACACATCAGTCTTCAATCTCACTCTGTACAACTCCAGTGAGCAACCATCCCACAAATCAGGTAACAGCCCCTAGAAGTACAACTCTGTTGCTGCAATGAACAATACTCTGTTTGGAGCAATGCTGCAGTCAAATAGTTACAATTAAAAGAAGTCTTTTAAGCTTGCAAAAGATGTAATCTGTTGGGGAAGTTTTTAACCCCAAATAAAATATTTTAGTTGTGTGGGTATGTTTTGCTTTTCTGATCTACATCACGCATTGGACAGAACCTTCTGGCTTGCCTGGCTCACAGTGACTGAAGAGGAATTTCGTGGCAAAACATGTCAGAAAAGCTTCTCTCAACATTTTTTTTTATTAAAAATGAAGAAGAGAGCAAGAGAAACAAAACTAGCAGTTTGGACAAGTATGATCTATGCTACTTAATGGTCTTGCTGCAGATTGAGATTTTATTCTGAAAAGAACAAAAATAGAAATCAAGCCAATGAAACGATCCAAATGAGCATCCAAGCAATTCTGCAGGCTTGGGGCAGGAGTGGCAAATATTTTGAGCATTTGTCTTGTAAATGCATACCCAATGCATACCCAAAAAGGATTAGCTTAGAATCACCGAAGAGATTTCATTCTAATCCTATTCAAGGCTTTATATCTGAGATATAAAAACCAAATATAACTTCTTTCAGAATGGATATAACTCCTTTCTCCTAGATGAATATTTCAATTGCTGATAGATGCACATCACCATCTAGAAGTACAACGCTTCCTTTGCACCCAAATGGTGCCATTCCTGTGAGGTACATCCTTACACTGGTGAC